>JBBPBX010018800.1:24823-40629 GCA_038048925.1 Garcialebias charrua
CAGAGCTTTCTAGACTTCACCCTCACTAACCATTCCGACTTCCTAGTCTACAGTTTGTATGACCTCTACTGTACTCTTCTTTCTCTTTCATTCTCGTCATTCATTAGCTCCTCAAAGTACCCATTCCATTTTACATGTATGTGTTACAAACCCCCTTCTGTAAAGCTGTGATGTGTTGTTTTGTCAATTTAAATAGAATGGGCATGTTATCTCAGGTATGTTGTGGGGTTATTTCAGTTTCCAATTTCATATGTTGGTGCGTGACATGTGAGCCTGTATAAAACTTCTCGGTCTCACAGCTTCCATTCATTCAGAATTGAAAAAGACTTCTGGACAGAAGTCGAAACGTTTTCTGCAACAAATAAAGCCCAGTTGATCCTGCATTGAACGCCTTTTTTGATTTTACCCATTTCATTTTCTCGTCACACTTTCCTCACGTGTTAGAACATTACCATTCCTATTTTTAACAAGCTTAACCTGTTGCACATCCTTTCCAGCATCGCCCTCTTTAGTGTCCAGCCTCCCATACAACTCATCATACACCTTTTGCTTTGCCTTTGTTACCTCCCTCTTTGCTCTACGTTGCATTTCCTTATATTACTTTCTCCTCTCTTCAGTCCTCTCACTGTCATATTTCTTCTTAGCTAACCCATTTCTTTGAATAGATTCCTACACTTCACTATTCCACCACCAGGTTTCCTTCTCATCCATTCTCTGTCCTGATGACACACCAAGTACCTTCCTACCTGTCTCTTTAATTACTGTTGCTGTAGTAGCCCAGTCACTTGGAAGCTCTTTCTTAGCACCCATAGCCTTTAACAGCTCCTCTCTGAATTTCTTTTTATTCTATTATTATTATTCCTTCTTCAGCTTCCACCATTTGGTCTTCTCTGATTTTACTCTTTTTCACAACAGTCATTCTACACACAACCGTCCGATGCTGTCTGGACACGCTCTCCCCAGCCACAACCTTACATTCAGGTCCGCTCTTATCACCACTTTCTCCTCCCTGGGGATACTCTATCGCTTCATCCAGATCCTTTCGAAATGTATATTTTTCCTAGACATCACATCCAATCTGTGGAGCATAACCACTGACAATGTTTAGCATCAGACCTTCTACTTCTACCTTCAGGCACATCACCCTATGTGACATTCTTTTCCTTCAGGACCACCCCTACTCCATTTCTTATTCTATCCACACCATGGTAAAACAGTTTGAACCCTGCTCCAATGCTGCAGGCCTTGCTGCCCTTCCACTTGGTCTCTTGGACACATAAAACATCTACCTTCCTTCTCAGCATCATGTCAGCCAGCTCTCTACCTTTGCCTGTCATTGTCCCCACATTTAGAGTTGCAACCCTCAGTTCTACATTCTTCACTTTCCTCTTCTCCCTCTGTCTCCTGACATGTTTCCCTTCTCATGGTCTTCGACTAACAGTAGCACAATTTCTACTGGCACCCTGTTTGTCAATGTCATCGTACTACAATGCATCTACTTCTTTCGACTTGTCCCTCTTCAGGGGTTGCCACAGCGAGTCATCTTTATCCATCTCACTCTGTCCTCTGCATCCTCTCTTGATTCCACCTCCATATCCTCTCTAACTGCATCCTTATATCTTCTCTATGGCCTTCCTCTTTGTCTTTTTCCTGGCAGCTGCATTTCTAAAATCATTTTATCAATATACCCACTGTCTCTCCTCTGGACATGTCCAAACCATCTCAATCTAGCCTCTCTAACTTTATCTCTCACACAATCCATGGGGATTCCTGCCTGACTTCATCTGTTAGTCAGTCTATCACCAGAGCAAACAAGAAAGGGCTCAGAGCCAATGGCAGCCATTGTTAACCCAGGCCTTGACCGATCCGGTATGGTCTTTGATGAACTTGCACTATGGTTTTGGCAAAAAATTGTATATGTCTGATGCCCTTCCTGACACAACCCTCACCATTTACTGTACATTGGCTTGGGACTGGTACAAGTGATACACTGACTTGTGCTCCTTAGTGGTTGGTTTGTACTGCCTGCTAAAAAAAGAACAATATACATGCAGTGTCTTTCGAGGAGCTGCAGAAGCTGGTAAACTGCTCAGAAGATATCTTGCAGCATCAGATATACTGTAGGAGCCATGCATTATCTGAAACCCCACCAACCTGATCAGTGGTCTTTTTGGCCCTTTTCCTTCATGCGTGAAGTCGTGGAGCATCTAGTTCAGAAAAAGGCTCAAGCCAAGTTTCTACCCAGAAGCTGTCAGTCGCATCAACTTCAATTCTGTGACTGATGCTTGGCTACATGAGATGGCATATGCTCTCAGATGCTTTTGGACACTGAAAAGAAATGGATAAAGGACCAACTCAAGTCGCTTTAAATGTTTTTTTACAAATGGCCCTTTCAATTATTAAGCTGCAAATTCAGTTTTATCAGAGTTTGTGTCAAACGTAAAACAAATCCCTCATGTGTTTTTTGACACTGAACAGTCATAAATCCATATAGTTCTGCTGGAATCACTGGAAAGGCAGGAAAGAAAAAAAACTGAGTACAGTACATCACTATTATGATGGCCTCTCTTCACCTTATCTGTCTGAACGTGTGCATCTTCACTCTCCAGCAGAGCGCTTTTCATGAAATGGCTTCTTGTAGACATTTCCATAGCCAGACTCCAATCCACAGATGACAGATTTTCAGAGGCGGCCCATACTCCATGGAACAGTCTACCTTAGAAAATTTGAGCAGCTGAGACTATCAGTGAATTTAAACTATGCTTCAAAACTAATTTGTTGTTGTTGGCTTTTAGTTCTTGTTCAGCAAAACATCCAGATTTTTGTTGGTTTATAATAACTTATTTTCCTGAATTTTGTTTTGTACGTTTATTTAACTCTTTTTGTTTTGTGTGGTGTTTTATTGTATTTTAGTTTACTTTGATTCTATTTTTTCAACTGTCTACCATACTTTGGCCAACAAAGGTTGTTTTTCATTCATCCATCAATCTGCTTTCTTTACCCACTTTTTCCTTTCTAAGTTGTGGGGAGGAGCTGGTGTCTGTTTCCAGCAGACACTGTACGAGAGTCAGGCTATACCCTGTACAGGTCTCAAGTCTATCACAGGGACACATGGAGACACATGAGACGATCATTCATTCTCTCACATCTAGAGATGTATTAGACTATTAGTTGAGAAGATGTTAAGATGCATGTTTTTGGTCTGTGGGAGGAAACTGAAGTACAGTACCTGGTGAAAACCCATGCATTCACAGGGAGAACATACAAACTCTGTGATGAACTGGCAACTGTTCAAAACATACCCTGCTTCTAAGTCAATTACCCCTGTAATAAAGCATCAGCTACTTGTAACCTATAGGAATAAGTGAGTAAAACCACTGGACAATTTTACGGATACCAATGTTCATGCAAAAAGTCAGGAACCACATGCCTCAAATACACTACTTCCTGTAGCTATGGTATGTTGGTAGAATACCAACCACTGATAAAAGAGTGCAAAGATGAAACATCAAATTTAAGAATAATTTCTCATATTTTTTTTTGGGCAGATCAGGAGTCAGTGATAGTAATTAATATACCCAACAACCAATTAAAGTCAAGAGATGTCAAAGAACCAGAAGTAGGCCTGAATATATACCGCAATGATTGTAAAGTACTGACTGAGCATGTGCATAGGTTATCCATGAAATGGATGGGTGAAACTGTTTAATAGTAGCTTCAGTAAAACTACTGTCTGGTTTGATAGGTAAATAGACCTCATAAATGGAGGGGAAATGTTATTTTATATTATTGCACCTTTTTTTTATCATTGGTTTTTAGTTGGATAAGAAGGAAGCCCAAATATCTCATGGCATGGCAACTGAATCACTGGGTATGTATTTAACAAAGTTAAGTCAGGTCCTCTGGACGTATTCTTCTTTGTTGAATTGCATCACCACCATTGGCTACAACAAGAAGAATCTGTATGGAGAACCTGACTTAACCTTGTTAGATTTTTCTACCTGGATTATTGAGCATGCATCAAGACATTGGGTTAGGGTTTGGGTAGGTAGTTTTTTTTTTTTGTTGTTTTGTAAGATTAGATTTATCAGTAGTTGTGTAAATTTTTGCTTTCTTAACAGCCTTAATAAGGACAAGGTCTGAGAATTAGCCTTTAGTCCATTATGCAAAGTAGTATCTGACTGCATTTTTATATTGTACTGTTTTGTACTGTCCTTGTACTGTATAAATAAATTTGATGAAACTGAAATTTAAATGAAACCCATATATGTATTAATTTCACATAAGAAATTATTGTGTTTTTATCACCTGCCACCAAAGGTGTTAGTGCAATTGTGTGCAATTGTGTGTGTGTGCACGCGCGCACGTGCGTGTGCATGCATGTGTGTACTTTTTACAAAATTTCTAACGAACCACGGAACTAATTCTAATAAATTCTCAGAATATTATCATTCTTATATGAACATCTACAACCTTTTGCAGTCAACATGGCCACTACAGCTGAACAACCCTATCAAACACAATACTGGCTATAACCCCACCAAATAAACGTTTATTCTGCTACAGTTTGCTGTGGTAAGAGCTGAAAGGCATTCCAAGTGCTTCACATTTTGCCATATTTTTGCTGTAAACTTGGGCATTAGTTATTGGCCTTAACTCAGTAAAATATTTAATGTTTCTTGAAAACACTGATGTAACTAAGATTTTTTTTTGGCTGATGTCCATCTAACTTGTTAATTTTTAAGAGTCATCTCCAATCCAGACCATCACTGGTAACTGACATAAGCCAGAACAATATACTGTATACCTCAGTCACTTTTGCAGCAATTGACATAAGATTTGCTGTGGTAGTAGCATGAAAGGCAGCAAGCTAAAGATTATTTCCAGAGATGCTGGCTTTAATTTTAATTTCCTCTGTGTTTTTTTTTCTTATCATAATTTAAAAACAATGGCCCTCATGCACGAACCGTTCGTACGCACAGATTTGTTCTTAAACTGTGCGTACGAGTGATTTAGGATCATTTGTGGCATTCAACAATGTTTTCGTATCCTACGATTTTTTTCAGATACGAACAAAATTTACGAGTGGTCCGGACCTGTCGTATATTTTAGGAGCGTCAGTCTGCTGTCATCCAGACGGAATTTCTCCACTAATAACTTCATATTTCGTTATTTAGAAAATATTTAGAGTTTAAAAAAGTCACGCACCACAATTGTTCTTGACAATAGGTTCTGTTTGAAGTCGAATTATAATTTTAAATGTAATAATGACTAACGGATTAAAGTATTTAAATTAAAATCAATTTGTTATCAATGCCGTTTTCTAACACTACAATATCAATATGAAGATCTCAAACTGAAACCAACTTAAATTATGAATTAATTTAAGTTTAATTTGTCTCGGTAACGCAGACTTCGGTAACGCAGACTTTATTCGGTAACGCAGACTTTAGGTTGACCTCCTCCTGTCGCAGTCATAGCTGTCAGATAGCTCAATCAGTAAAGCGTTGCGTCGCAGTGCCGAACCTTATGGGTTTGAGTCCCACATGGGACGCTTTTTTTTCTCCTTTTAATTCATTCCAGATTTAAAAAACAAGAAAACTATTTACAATACAACAAGAAATGAAGCATAAAGTCTTTTTAATCTGGAATGAATAAATAATCTAAAGAAAGAAGAAGAAAAAAATAATAATCATACCTCGTGGGACTTGATCCCACGAGGTCTCGATAAGCAGTGCAATGCTTTACCCAGTTGGCCACCAGGTCGCGTGTATATTTTAAGGTCCACATTTCTTATAAACAAACATTCTTTGGCTTTAGTTGGTCATTTAATAATAATAATAATGTATTTTCCTGTCATCTGCGTATGTTTCCCATACACAGACGAAATTCGTCTCTGCATTTAACCCAACCACCTACCAGGTGGTGCAGTGAGCAGCCATAGAAAGCGCCCGGGGAGCTGGAGAATTAGGTGTGCACTCATAGACACCCCAAGGTGTGTAGTGGCCGGGACGCAAACCCGCGTCCTTCGGGTTCCAAGTCAAAAGCCCTGCCACTACACCATCTTGGCTCCTAAAAAAACTCCCATGAGTGACGCTGCTAATAAGGACAGATTTTCTTTTCTTGACCTCAGAGAGCAGAACTTCAATCTCCGCACCGGTAGAGTTCTTCTTTTTACTTTTCGCTGTCATTTTATGAACGAACACGTTTTGCCTCTGAGGCAGGAAACGTAGCCTTATATGGTGTTTTGAGGGGTGGGAATTATGTAAATGACCTCTCCGCGAGCACGCGCAGGTGAATAGAACAGGTGGGATTCATTAAATTTACGCAGCTCGTTTACACACTTTTCCTGTGGATAGGAGAGTTTGTTGAATCTGACGTGGCATGTTCGTATGAACGCTTCGTACGAACAAAAGTAGGAGAAATTTAGGATAAAAATACGAACATGTTCGTGCATGAGGGCCAATGTGTACTTCTTGTGTGGGTTAAATGAAAAGCAAACCCCACTGGGCTAGTCTGAAATTAATTATACAAAGTCATCTCTCAAAAAATTACAAGCAAAATAAAAATAAAGTAGAAAATTCAAATCTATGTGAATGCTTAGAGCTAAATGATGACATTTGCTTAAAAGGTAAAAATTGAGCTGTTAACTCTAAAGTAAGCAGACTTTAGACTTACTTAGATCCTCCCGCGCTCGAGAGCGCATTGGACGGCAAGCTGTTTCCATTGATCTCTATCCTTGGCGATCATCTCCACCGTGCTCGGGTCGAAGCCTTGTACTTTCAGGTCTTTCTCAAAGGATCGTCTCCACGTCAGTTTGGGTCTGCCTCTCTTTCTGTTTCCTTGTGGTTTCCAATTGAAGGCAATCTTTGGTAGTCTCTGTGCTTCCATTCTCAGTACATGTCCTGCAAACTTGAGCTTCCTTAGCTTAATTGTTTGGCTCATGGGTATGGTATGTGTCCTGCGATAGACTTCTGCGTTTGTAATCCGATCTAGGTATGTAATCTTCAGTATCTTTCGCAGGCATCTTTGTTGGAATGCATCCAATTTCTTGGCCATCTTTACTGACATCTTCCACGTCTCACTGGCATACAAGGCTGTGGGGATAACCACTGCTTGCAGCAGTCTGACCTTAAGATTCGTGGATATGGATTTACTTGCCCATATTGATTGCATTCTTCTGAATGTTGACGCTGCCTTACCGATGCGGGTGGTAATATCTGCATCTACGTTGCCATCGTCAGTTATGACACTTCCAAGGTAGACACATTTCTGTACCTTCTCAGCCGATGATTGATCTATTGTTATCTGTATGTTTGGTTCTGTGTGCCCAACCTGCATAACCTTTGTTTTCCCTTCGTTTATTTTCAAACCAATCCTTTTAGCATTTTCTTGTAGGGCTTGTGTCATATCTTGAAGCACTGGTTGAGTGTCTGCCAGTAGGACTATATCGTCTGCAAAGTCTAGATCCGTTAAGTTCTCATTTGTCGTCCATTTTATTCCAAAATTTGGTTTGCACATGGCTATTCTCATTACATAGTCTATGGCGAGGAGGAACAAGAATGGAGATAGTGGGCAACCCTGTCTCACTCCAGTGAGTATTTCAAAGTAATCTGTGGTGCCTGCTTCTACCTTCACACAGCAGCTGGCACCATCATACAAATTTTGGAAGATCTCTACATCTCGGGTATACCATAGCTTCGCACGATGTCCCACAAGCTTATTCTGTGTATGCTGTCAAATGCTTTTTGGAAATCGATGAAATTCATAGCTATAGGTTTTTGGAACTCTATGCATTGCTCTATGATGTTTCTTAGCACAAAAATCTGGTCACTGCATGATCTGTTGGGACGGAATCCCGCTTGTTCTCTGAGTTCTTTGTCAACAGTGTCTCTTAGTCTGTTTAACAGCACCGCACAGAAAAGTAAGCAGGGCATTATCTAAAAGTTGCAAATATTTAGACAAAAGTAGCAAAAAGCTAGTTACAGCTTGTAGTAGCAAAAAGTTACCAAAACATATTAAAGACCAGATAGAAGTTAAAAGTTGCATAAACTTGTTTAGAACCAAAACTGACAAAGCAGCAGAATTCTAACTAAAATGCTACAAGAAGCTAAAACATATTTTTAAAAATGAATAAAAGTAGTGTAACAGAAGCTCTAATTAAAAATAACAAGAAAACTATCAAGATGCTGAAGCTGATTTTTTCATGTATTCATTAATTTAAAAGAAACAAAACAAATTAATTAAAAAGAAAAAACATTGAATAAAAAGGGTTCAGAAAGACGAAAAAAAAATCTTATATCTGCCCCTTAGGGAGGGAGGTAAGACACGCGGAGGGGGGCTGTGTGTTTACATCAACAACGCCTGGTGTCGTGATGCTGCTGTGGTCCACAAACACTGCTCACCTTTAGTGGAGTTTATGACTATTAAATGCAGACCGTTCTATTTACCGAGGGAATTTACAGCTGTCATGATTGTTGCTGTATATATTCCTCCAAGCTCCAGCTGCAAAGTTAGAGGTGAGGCACTGAATGAACTATATCTGCACATCAGTGAGCAGCAAACAGCCCACCCTGATGCTTTTCTCATCATGGCTGGTGATTTCAACCAAGTAGATTTAAAGAGTGTATTTCCAAAAACATACAGAAACATAAACTTTGCAACAAGAGGAAACAACACACTGGACCAAGTTTACACCACCATGAAAAATGCCTACAGAGCCCTCCCCCTCCCCCACATTGGTGCTTCTGACCATATCTGTGTTATGCTAAAGCCAGCATACAGGCCACTGGTGAAAGTCACAAAACCAGTCCGCAAGCAGATACGAGTGTGGCCAGAGGGGTCTTCAGAGGCACTCCAGGACTGTTTTGACACCACAGATTGGAATATATTCAAAGAAGCTGCTACCACAAACAACAACACATGTCTCCAGGAGTACTCAGACACTGTATGTTCATACATCACCAAGTGCATTGATGATGTAACCAACCTCAAGACCATCACTGTTCGGGCTAATCAGAAGCCATGGCTGACAGCAGAGGTTTACAGACTCCTGAAAGCCAGGAATGCTGCCTTCAAAGCGGGAGATCAGGTGGGCCTGAGGGCAGCCAGAAAGAACCTGGCCCGGGGCATCAGAAAGGCCAAGAAGCAGTATTCCAGGAAAATAGCTCACCGTTTCAAGGACAGCAAGGATACACGCAGTCTGTGGCAGGGAATACAGACCATCACAAACTACAAACCATCCCCCCAGACCTGTGACAGCTCAACCTCTACGCTGAATGAACTGAATGAGTTCTTTGCTCGGTTTGAGGCAAGTAACAGCACACCTGCACATAAACTCCCCCCCTCTCCTGATGGCCAGGTGCTGGCGCTGTCCTCAGACAGCGTAAGGCGATCATTTATCAAGATTAACGCCCGGAAGGCCTCTGGTCCTGACAACATACCTGGTCGTGTGCTGAAGGACTGTGCAGGGGAACTCGCAGCGGTCTTCACGGACATCTTTAACATCTCACTGAGCCAGGCCATCGTCCCCACCTGTTTCAAAGCCACCACCATCATCCCTGTCCCAAAGAAGGCAACGCCCGCATGCCTCAATGACTATCGCCCAGTAGCACTCACCCCCATCCTGATGAAGTGCTTTGAACGGCTAGTCATGAAAAGCATCACATCTGTCCTCCCTGCCTCCCTGGATCCCTTCCAATTTGCATACCGACCTAATCGCTCAACCGACGATGCCATCTCCTCTGCCCTCCACACAGCTCTCACACATCTGGACACGAAGGACTCTTATGTTAGAATGCTGTTCATCGACTTCAGCTCGGCATTCAACACCATCATCCCCCAACAGCTCATCCTTAAACTGGACAGTCTGGGGCTGAACACCTCAATGTGTAACTGGCTGCTAGACTTCCTGACCGGGAGACCACAGACAGTACGGGTCGGGAGTAACACATCTAGCACCATCACATTGAACACAGGGGCCCCACAAGGATGTGTGCTGAGCCCCCTTCTATTCACCCTGCTAACACACGACTGCACACCATCATACAGCTCCAACCACTTCATCAAGTTTGCGGATGACACAACAGTGGTGGGTCTCATCAGCAACAACGATGAGACGGACTACAGGAACGAGGTGAGCCGCCTGGCCTTGTGGTGCGGACACAACAATCTCACTCTCAACGTGGAGAAGACAAAGGAGATTGTTGTGGACTTCAGGAAGAGGGATGCCCAACATGCCCCTCTGACCATCAACAGCACCGCAGTGGAGAGAGTAGACAGCACCAAGTTCCTGGGAGTGCACGTCTCAAAGGACCTGTCCTGGAGCAGGAACACTGCAGCACTGGCCAAGAAGGCTCACCAGCGTCTCTACTTTCTCCGCAAGCTGAAAAGGGCTGGAGCTTCAACCCCCATCATGTGCACCTTCTACAGGGGTGCCATAGAAAGTGTCCTGACCAGCTGCATCACTGTGTGGTTTGGTGCATGTACTGCATCCTGCCGCAAGAGCCTCCAGCGCATCGTGAGAGCAGCTGAGAAGATTGTCGGCACCTCCTTCCCCTCACTGCAGGACTTACACAGCAACCGCCTCACTCGGAAAGCCCTCTGCATGGCAGGTGATCCCACACACCCACTACACAGCTGCTTCAGACTGCTGCCATCAGGGAGGAGACTGAGGAGTCTCCAGGCTCGAACCAGCAGACTGAGAGACAGCTCTGTTCATCAGGCAGTCAGGATGCTAAACACTCTGCCTGCTCTGCCTCCCCTCCCATTTGAACTGCCTTAACACAAAAAACTTTCTCACACATTACCACACAACACAAAGATTTTAACACTGGACTCTGTGTCATCAAACGGGTTATTCACTAAACTCTCGGTCATGTGCTCATTCAGTTTGCACTACTTCTCATATTTGCACTGTTTGTATTACATTACTGCCTATAGTCATACTACTGTTTACATTCACTGTTTACATTTATTAATACTGTTTACATTTATTACTACTGTTTACATTTATTACTACTGTTTACATTTACACTACTTTTATATCTACACTACTGCTGATACATATACAGTATTCTCTGACTAGCCTTATTTAAGGATGCCCAATGTGCCTTATGTGCCTTACTGCATATGCCACTTTGCCTCTATACCAACATCAACTACCTCATACATATACTGTGTACATTAACTCATATGCTGCTTTGCCACTCTTTGCAAATGTCAATGCTAGAACCTTCAGTTTATTTTATAGATATACTTTTTATACTACTATGCAAAAACTCAGGACAGTATTACACTTTTATTATTTCATTTTATGCTTATGTTCATTAAATGTTTAGTGTTTTAGTGTTGGTGTAAATTTTCATACTTTTATACTACTATGCAAAAACTCAGGACAGTGTTACACTTTTACTATTTTATGCTTATGTTTATTAAATGTTTTAGTGTTTTAGTGTTTAAATGGTTACTGTTGCACCAAGGGACTGAGAGAAACGCAATTTCAATCCTGTGTATGTCCTGTACATATTGCAGTTCTGACAATAAAGTTGACTTTGACTTTGACTTGTTTAAAATAATACAAAATAACTACAAACAAACAACAACCCACACTTGAACAATTTCCAAATTGAAAACAAAAAGCATCAGACATTCTTCACATGGTATCATACTTTCCTAACAATTTTACCTTAATCATCTTTTTAAACATATAAATAGTTTTATAAATGTTTATGGTGATATCAAGTCAGTTCCACAATCTTGATCCCTGAATTACAACTCAGCTCCTTCAGACTAGTTCTAAATGAAGGTTTTACAATCATTTACATTCTCTTCAGGTTATAATCACTCTCTTTTTAAACACATTTTAATTGAATATTTTGGGGTATTATTTTTACGAGCTTGATACGTGACTTGTAAAATACTATATTCAACAAAATCATAAAATTTTAATAATTTCAACTGATGAAATAATATATTTGTTGGGTGACCATAGCACTTCCTGCTAATAATTCTTATAGCTGTTTTTTGTAAACTAAAAATAGGATTTCAAGGAATGCAATTTTTTGACCATATTTGTATTTCTAGAATTATTATTATTATTTATTTGTTTTGTAAAAGTTAAATGTTTTGTAAAGTACAAAAGCCACAGCACCCATCTCCTGAATGAGCAGAACATTTTGATGGCTAAAATAAAACAAATTACACCGAAGTAGATTGATTTTTTTTTTAAAAAAACACTCAACATATTCTATAAATGAGAAAACAATTGTCAGGTCGCTGCTCGACAGCTGGACGTGACCTTCAGCTCCAAATCTGACTGCAAGAGACGTCCACCAGATGTCAGCAGGCATGTGGACTGCAGCATCACAAGCAGCTGGACAAGACAAATATGTCTTCTTGTTTTTCTCGAGTAGTTCTTGTTGTTGGGTTGGCGTCACAGACGTTGGGCTGAACGCCTGAAAACGGTAAATATGACATTTGTACAGTTGAAAGAACCACACCAACCTTTTCACAGAGAGAGCAGTGATGACGACCAAATACCGAGTCCCTGACTTGGCAACTGAGCCGTTCAATGTGTGCTTTGTAAAACAGGACCCCTGTGTAAACCAGCCCAGATTCCTGGGTCCAAATAAATATGTCATTCTAGGTGAAGAATTTCAACTATTTGTGGCTGTGTGTTTTTATTGAATATACACAAACTGATGTTTATTAATGCCTAATACAACTTCTGTACCATTCATGTATTTATTCACGTAGCATTTATATTTAGTTTTACTAAAACAAACTGTTGTACTTATTTGATTGTTTTATCATTTCTACTGTTTTCATTCATTGCTTCATGCTTTGAATCTTTGCGTGGTCAGTGGTTTTAAATGTTCAGCACTTGTTGAAGCTGTGGTTGGATTTAAAGTGCTTCATAAACAAGCGGTACGCCGATGTCCCCCGTCGCCGAGGGTTTGAACACTGCGTGTTTGTGATTTTCAAGATGAGGGTTTTTCTGGACAGGAACTGTGAGAAAACCTTTTTGGTGCAAGGCGTTCAAGTGGGAAGGAGGTGCCCTGTGGAGAAGAGAGGTAGTTTATTTATTTTTATTTGGGGGAAGCGGTGGTGCAGAGGTTAAAGAAGCTGGGCCTGATCAGAAGATCAGCGGTTCATCTCTCGGTACTGACAACATCAAAATGTGGGTGGGATAGGTGAAGCAGGTGAAACACCCACACCTGCCTCCACCCTCATCTGCCCCACTCTGGGCCCTTGAGCAAGGCCCTTAACCCCCACCATCTGCTCCCCCGGGTGCTCTAGATATCAGCTCTCTGCTCCACACAGAGGCTGTGGTAGCTCGGTGGTCTGTGGTTGTGTCAGGAAGGACATCCAGTGTAAAAACATCTGTCAAGTTTACTGCAAGATAGTTCACTGTGGTGACCCCTAAAGAAGGGAGCAGCCAAAAGAAGAAGATGATTTATTTATTCGTTCATTTATTTATTTTTGTGGGAGGCTGTGCAGCGTCAGATCCTGAAGAGTGGTGGGAGTCGTTTTATTTACCAAAAGATGTAATGGCGGTGCCAGGGTGGCGTCGGCCGGCCATTCCAATCATTTGAGGAAACTATACATTTAGGAAATATAAAATCTAGAAAGCATAGTTTCCTCAAATGACTGGAGTAGCCTGTTTACATACTGTACATACGGTGGTGGCCATCTTGGATTTTGGCGTGGCAGCAACATTTTCGAAAGGCACATTTCTTATGCCTCGATGTAGCTACACCAAAATGGAAGTTGGTACCTGACCTATTTTGTATTTTACTAGTTCTCCTGCTCAAAACATTCACAGACTAATGGAGGGCGTTTCCAGTTCACACTGCTCCGTGACAGGAGACAATAAACTAATAAGACTGGTAGAAACTTGTTTCATTTGGATGCTTTCTGAGTAAATTGTAAAACCCCTGAACAGAGCTGTCCTCTTGTCACTGTTCAACTTGTTTACTGTTCGGAAAAAAATCCCCGACTTCCCCGAACATCCAAAACCAAAAACAAAGACTAATTTGATGGTACTTCAACATCAAGACCCATGACTGCAAAGACTCTGCTGTGCTGTTTGATTCAGGCACGCAGGAAGCAAAAGGAGACGCTTCACATTCTGTACGTTGCTGCAACGTTTCCGTGTAACGATTTAATCAGTTTAAGTGTAACCAAGAGCAGCAGCTCTGACGTCAGTGAATTCCACGCAACGTGCGTGCAAACAAATCGTCTTCTGAGCGGCGTGGTCGGTGAGTCATGACACACGCTCAGGTGCCACCAAAACGTCCAACACTGTGAAATGAGCACAGGTTTACAAACTGAAGTCCAGAAAGAAAGTCAAAATGTTCTGATTCTTACTGGTCTACTGCTCAAATGTGAAATGTGTATGAAAGTCGACTGTCATGTACATCATCGTATCGTATAATCTGCTGTATACCTTCAAACACGATGCTTCGGCTTCACAAAAAGTTGAAGTATCACAGCAAGAAAGACAGATAGAGATCATGGACCAACAAACCAGTGTCCACGTCCAACCAGTCACGCTGTACTGGCTGTGCACGGAGACTACGCTGAATAATTTCCTGAAAATGACTAACGGACGTCTGATGCTCTGAGAACTGATGCACTTGGAGTAGCTGTTGAAGATGACTCTCAGCTACTACCACACCAAACTTTAACTCCATCTATCCATCTTTTCCCCGCGTCTTACGTTTTCAGGTCACTGGTATCCATGTCCAGCTATCTTCTGTCCAGGAGACCCTGGACATGTCTCCAGTCCATCACAGGGACACACAGAGACAAACGAGACAAACAACCATTCACTCTCTCACGCTCACCTAGAGACAATTCAGAGTTACCAATCAGTCTAACATGCATGTTTTTGGTCCGTGGGAGGAAACTGGAGTACCTACGCATGCACGGAAAGAATATGCAAACTCCACCCAGAATGGCCCCCGGACCGGGATTTGAACCAGGGGTAACCTGCTCACTGACGCATAGCAGCTTTACTAACTGATCCACTGTTCTGCACCAAACTTGAACTCGAACTCTCAAATTCCCTGTCAGAGCTTTTTATGTGTTTCCAATGGTCTGTTGCTGTGGCAACCAATTGAAACTGGATTTACTTAAATCAGCTGTAGATGTACACCCGAGTGTCATTAACATCAATCCAATGGTTGATGAGATGTTTTGCTAACATGACAGACATTGTCATTTGATTTCAATGATAGTTTTACTGTGAATAATAATTAGGTGTGAAAACATCCATGTGACATTAGATTTGTTCTCAGAGACTCGCAGCAACATCAGAACACAAAGAGTGGTTCGGACTTCTTGTAGAAAATCACTTTAATCATTCATTCAACCTTTATTTATGCAGGTGAATCCCATTTACTCATTTACAAGAGAGACGGACAGTAACTGTTTAGTATTTTACACTTTTTTATTAAAAAAAACTAACAATTATTTTTGTTTTTCCTCAACAAAAGTGAACCAAATAAGCAGATTTTTACTAGATGTTTTTTGTTTGTATTGCTCGCTGCTGAAATAATAATGTTGTGTGTGTGCATGCGTGTGTGTGAGTGTGTGTTTGTGTTGTTGAAACAATATCTCAGCACTGAAGGAACAGATGTTTCCAACCTTTTCATACGGTAAGCCTAAAACTAATTACGGGAACTTAATTAACCCAATTCAAGATGGCCGCTACATCCAACTGGCCTTATAGGCGAAGTGATTTAGCTGAGAGGTGACGGTGTTGTGCTTCAAGGAATGACAGGAGTTTAAATCCAGGGTGC
>JBBPBX010018801.1:0-10821 GCA_038048925.1 Garcialebias charrua
ATTAAAAACAGATTAGGGATACAAACTTACCAGCTACATACAAAATATGTACCTGGTAAGAACCAGTTATGTACTCTGTAAGCATCTTGTACCAGATATATACCCTGTAAGTACAAGTACATACCTGGTAAGTACCTGCTGTTCTCTGTATTGCTACCATTTGCATTAACTAATAATTCACTCTGCTTGGATCTGTGTTTGTTTTTAAACAACAACCTCTTCTTTTCCATCCTGCCTTCAGCCCCCTGCGCTCCAGAGATCCTGAACATGACTCAGACCAGCAGCTCAGCGTACAAAGTCTTCATAAGCACGCCAAACTCAGGCAACACAAACTACACCATCACTGCCACCAGACCTAACAACGCGCTCACATGTCAGACAAGAAACGGCTCCTGTGAGCTCACACAGGTGCCCTGTGGTGCTACCTTCGAGGTCACGGCAGTGGCCACCACAGCAGCAGGCAGAAGTCTCCCTGGATTCAGTAAAACTTTGGAAACAGGTACTGCTTAACCCTACATTGAAAATTTAGACATACAGGTAGTCCCCGACTTACGAGCGCATCGACATACGAGGTTCCGGACTTACGATCTGACAACAGACAGTAAAGTTGTACAGAAAATACAGCACTGGTATGTGTTTTTAGATGAAAGTGTGTTAGCTAACAGTTTGTAAACAAGTTTCTGAGCATGTTTATGAACTAGTATGTACGTTTGTGTTGAAAAACGAGTGTTCGTAGTAGCGCTAGCATAAATTTTCCGACTTACGACCGAAAATCCGGACTTACGAGCGACACGTGTTTCGTGTTCCGACATACGAGATTTCGTCTTACGAGCACCTCGTAGGAACGGAACTCGCTCGTAAGTCGGGGACTACCTGTATTATTTTACCTTCAACAGAAAAACAATCAGGGAGACAGACAACGGTGATCACTTGTGACACAAATCAGACTTGTGAAGAATATCAATCCGTGTTTATTTTATCCTGAAGGTCCGTGCTGCCCCGCGTACGTGAACGTGACTCAGGTCACCCAGGCTATGACCAATGTGACCTGGTCGACGAGCAGCGGCGCTCGCTCCTTCGTAACCACACTCATGTCGCCACGAGGAGAAGCCAAGTGCCACACCCTGGACACCAACTGCCTGATGGGATGCATCACCTGCAGCACCAACTACAGCGTGAACCTGGAAGCCATCAGTGCCACGGGACACAAATCTCAGTGCACATACAGTGGATTCTCATCCAGTGAGGACAAACACACACACAGATTATAGCATTTATCTGTTGGAGGGACAAAGTATTTTCACCACCAAGCAGCACAGCAAAATTCTGCATTTGGCATCAATCTGGTCAAAAACAAAAACAAGATAAGTTGCTGTTTAAAATGACAAATTAAATTAGACTAAAAGGCAAAATAAACTCGACGCTCGTCTTTGTTCCAGGTGCCTGCTGTCCAACAGGAGTCAAGCTCTATCGCAGGACAAACAACTCACTCAGGGTGTACTGGCGTCCTCTGGGCCCTCAGGCCTATAAACACATCGTGGAGCTGTACGGAACCGGGGCCAACTACACCTGCACCGCCACCGCAGGGAGCACGTACTGCGACATCCAGGAGGGAACCTGCGGGGACGTGTACACGGTCCTCGTGGCGCCTGTGGGACCGAATGGGATCAAAGTCACCTTCTGCCTTCCCAGGACATACTCTGGTGGGTAGAGGCTAAAATATGATTTACGTCAATTTATATGAGTGTTAACCTTTTCTTTATTGTCTTTTCTTCTACTCTCAGTTCCCTGTCCAGGAAGTAATGCTGGCATGAGTGAGTATTAATCTGCATTTAAACTGACATTTAACTATTTTATTGCTAATGATCATTTAAGCAGTTTTCTGCAACACTCGTGGTTGTGCCCATGCAGGCTGCTTTTTCCACAAATTTCCATTCCAGTTCCTTTATCTGATTCCATCCATTCATGTCTGATATCTGCTTGGTCCTGTTCCGAGAAGTGGGGTGCTGGTGTCTCTCGTCAAAGGAGTTGTTGTGGAAAAACCGGGTTACACCCTGATAGTTTGATTTGATTTATTTATTCATTTTATAATAATAAAATATACAACAATAAACGCATAAAAAAGAAGAAAAAAACATGTATAAAATGAAAGGCGGCAGATGAAGAAAAAATCTTATTTTATCTGCCCCGTCTTTCTAACAAACAATTCATACAACCAAATTCTTTAATTTCCAAAAGAAATGAACAAACTTTCAACCTCCAATACAACATACAATTTCTAACTTAAACTCATTTAGATATAGGATTTTAACAATTTAAACTTAATCATTCTTATATTACCATTGATTTAGCCTCTTTAACATCCTTCCCCAAATCGTTCCACAACCCAACTCCCTGAACCATGGCCAATCTTCCCCTCAAACTACTGTAGTTCTAATTTGTGGCTTTACAAATATATCTTTCCCCTTTAGATAGTAACAACTCGTTCTTTTGACAAAATACCTCTGAATACTGTATTCTAGTTCACCAGGGATGTAAAAGAGAGGAAATTGGGTGGTAGAAAAGAAACGTCAGGCCTAAAGAACTGTCTTCAGCAGAATAACGATGTCTGAAAATCATGAAGAAGAAAAAACTGCTGAATGTCAAGTTATGAGCTAAACCTATTTGGGAATAAATTTGTTGGTGCTAAAATATTATTTCATGTTTCACACTATGTTATTTTTGGTATCTTAACTAAAGAATAGAGAAACTAATGGTGTCTTTGTGATTAAAATAGATCATTTGCTTATGTGTCGACACAACGCGGTTTCATTCTTTGGGTTTTGTAAACTTCTTAGTCCTGCTGCCTCTCAGGTCAGAGTTAGGTGGTTTAACAAAGAAGCATAAAAAAAAAACATTCTTCTGAAAATGGTCAGGCACAGGACACACAAGTGAAAAAGCAGTCCCAGTCCAAAGAAAAACTTCAGACAGCCTTGCAGACATATTGATCAAGACTTCAAGAGACTTGATAATCCAGTTCCTTGGAGGCAAATTATAAAGAAATGTGGGATGACTCAAGACTTTTGCACAATACAGTAATTCATTTATGAGCTGTGCTGAAATGTTTGTTCCCTTTCTCTTTTTAGTAATCTCTCGTAGAAGATGAAGTGTGCATAGTTCTGGTGAGTTTACTCATATTTGTGCCTCTCAAACTCTTATTTTGAAAAAAAAAAATATATATATACTCTATACATACAGTATGCTCACGCTTATGGGGGAAGAATTGGGTAAAACTGTTTCCGAGCACAAATCCTCTTTCTGTGACTCGCCATGGCCTGAAGGGGATCTTGTGCTGTATCATCAGAAGACTCGAACAGGCTGTACAAGACCAGAACAATTGAGGGGAATAAAAAGAAGCAGGCAGAGAAGCTTTGATTTTACCTCCAGGACTTGTCGGATACTTATCACTAAAACATGAAAAGATGAAGAAAAAGCACGTAAAACTGGAACGCTGCTGCAGGAATGTAACCCAGATATCTTATTGTTTGTGATGAATGTTCGTCAAATCATAATTAACAGCCCCAGACTGTGCAGATCACGTTTTGATTTATAGTGTACAGTATAGAGTTTGAAAATAACTCGTCTTTTCTCTGTTTGACCAACAAGCACATGGAGTTTTCACTAAAACCTGTTTTATGTCTTTCACCCACAGTGAACACCATCTGACCCAACAAGGACAAAGGACTGTTTTTCACCATGGGAAGAAAAAAAAAAATACTGTTACTGATTGTTTAGGGACATCTGAGTAAAATTTGTGAAAAACAAAACAAAGTTTAAACATAGAATATTATAAATATAACAATAAAGAAGCCATACAACCCACGATAAACGGGAGCTTAAAGGGAAATTTGTTGTGAGAATGATTCTAGCTCGTTGGAAGCATGTTTTTGATTTTGATAGATTAAAAGAAATGCAAGTTGTCAAACATTTACTTATCTGAAATGTAATTTCAATGATATTTGATAACTCTCGTCCACCGCAGAAGGCAAGCGGTGATAACGTTCTTGCCCGTGTATGTGTGTGTTTGAACAGTTTGCAAAATTATTTCATCAAATTGATCAGCTGTTTAAGTTTTGGAGTCAAATTGACTTTAACTCAATCAATTTTACAAATATTAAGTTGGTGTGGTAGTAGCTGAGACTCATTACCAACACATACGCAGAGCTCTAACTCATCTGACTATATCACGAGACAGCGTTCTATTTCGTGTAAGCTCCGCCCTTTAAAGGCTGTCGCTATTGGGTTTACCCGCGCCTCGCGCCATAACACTGAAAACTTCTAGTCCACGAGAAAAAACGGGAGCCGAACACCGGTCCAGGGACGGCTTTATACCGTGACCGGGTGGGGCCCACATCAGGTGGGCGTGGACTAGAAGTTTTCAGTGTTATGGCATGAGGCGCGGGTAAACCCAATAGCGACAGCCTTTAAAGGGCGGAGCTTACACGAAATAGAATCTGGGGTTACAATACGTAACCAACGTTTTGACCAAAACGACTGCAAACGCATCATTTTTCATCATAAGATGATCTTAGTTTAAATCTATGGGGTAAAAAGTGATGGGCTATAATTCTTCCAAGGAACGCTTGACCTTTAATTTAAACATGTACAGTATTGGCATCTTGTAATTTAAAAAATAAATAAATACACAGCAACAATTTACCTGAACTGATCTTGCTGTAATAATTTAAAAGTAAAATAAAATGGTCTTGTAGGAGCTCTCCCTAAGTAGGAGGCCTCCACAGGGCTGCAGTTTGTCTCCGGGCTGCTTGGTTAGTACCGGGTCAGACAGAAAGTGGGACAGCCGGTATTGATCTTGTCCGCCTGGAGTCATGCATGTTCAGTCCCTGTGGATGATCCATCTGATCATGTTACTGGACACAGATTCATTGTTACGTCTGCTCTCACTGGATATGTCTGCCCTTTCCTGACAGATGGAAACAATAAAGCATCGTTTCTTCATCAGTTTGTGTTTGTGATTGTTTTTGTCTCAAGAAGTAAAAATTGTAATGCGTCCAGGTGAAAACCTGACATCTGTTGTACCGTGTCTGCATCCTCTGCTTGTTTTGTCTGTAAATTTATTGAACTCAGCAAACATAAAAAACTAATTTAAGACATGACAGGTTCAAGGCAAGAAACAAAGGAGACTACTAAAAAGATATTTGCAGAGAAAGGCAGCACTGAGCAGTTAAGTTTATTCTAATAAACAACGTAAAATTAGACATAAAATGTTTATTTTGTCTAGTTGGGGCAGCACAGAGGTGCAGTTAGTAGAGCTGTGGACTCTCAATGAGAAGGTTGCCAGATTGAATCCTGGCTGGGAAACATTCTGGGTGGAGTTTGCATGTTCTCTCCGTGGATGTGTAGGTTTTCTTCCAGTACTCCGGTTTCCTCCCACAGACCCCCCCAAAAAAAGCATGTTAGGCTGATTGGTAACTCTAAATTGTCCCTAGGTGTGAGAGAGTGAATGGTTGTTTGTCTTGATGTGTCCCTGTTATGGACTGGAGACCTGTCCAGGGTGTCCCCCGCCATATGGGCACCAGTAACGCCCCATGACCTTGAAAGGAAGAAGGTAAAGATGATGGATGGATGGAAGACCTTGTTCCATCGATCTTTACCCACTTCTCTCTTTTTGGATCATGGGGGTCACTGGTGCATGATCTTAGTTTAAATCTATGGGGCGAAAAGTGGCAGGCTATAATTCTTCCAAGGAATGCTTGACCTTTAATTTCAACATGTATTGGCATCTTGTAAAAAATAAAATACCCAGCAACAATTTACCTGAACTGATCTTGCTGTAATCATTTAAAAGTAAAAGAAAATGGTGGGCTAGGATTTGAACCGATGACCTTCTTGCTGAGAGGCAGCAGCTCTACCAACTGAGCCACCGTGCCGTCCTGCTCTAATTTCCTTAAAACCCAAACCAGAGTCTTATTTTCACTTTGACTTTCATTATGTTGCCCTAAAAAACTAAAACAGTTATTTATGGTCAACTATAATTAGTTTGCAATTAAACTCAATTTTTCATTTTACGCCAAAACATATTCCAAAAAACTTGGAATTATAATGCTTTTTTAAAATGATTTATTTCATCATTTAAAAACGGGGAGGGGAGTGGTGGCGTAGAGGCTAGAGAAGGTGGGCCATCTCCCAGTACCAACAGCATCAAAATGTGGGTGAGATAGGTGAAGCACCCACACCTGCTTCCACCCTCATTTGCCCCACTCTGAGGCCTTGAGCAAGGCCCTAAACCCCCACCATCTGCTCCCCTGGGCACCCTAGATGGCAGCTGTCTGCTCCACACAGAGAGCTGTGGTAGCTCGGTGGTTTGTGGCAGTATCAGGAAGGACATCCAGTGTAAAAATAATTACCACGTCTTTGTGCGACTTAGATTGTTGTGGTGACCTCTGAAGACAAAAGCAGATGAAAAATGAAATAGATAGATAGATAGATAGATAGATAGATAGATAGATAGATAGATAGATAGATAGATAGATAGATAGATAGATAGATAGATAGATAGATAGATAGATAGATAGATAGATAGATAGATAGGTAGGTAGGTAGGTAGGTAGGTAGGTAGGTAGGTAGGTAGGTAGGTAGGTAGGTAGGTAGGTAGGTAGGTAGGTAGGTAGGTAGGTAGGTAGATAGATAGGTAGATAGATAGATAGATAGATAGATAGATAGATAGATAGATAGATAGATAGATAGATAGATAGATAGATAGATAGATAGATAGATAGATAGATAGATAGATAGATAGATAGATAGATAGATAGATAGATAGATAGATAGATAGATAGATAGATAGATAGATAGATAGAAATGATAGATAGATATAATAGATATGATAGATATAATAATGAATTCCATTTATAATGCACTTTTCATTAATAAAAATCTCAAAGTGCTACAAAGTGTAATAAAGCAAAGATCAAAATAAAACAAGTGATAAAATCAAATAAAATCAATAATAATATCGACTAAGATCAAAGATAAAATCATGTGGATGCAGATTAGGCTTGCTTAAAAAATAAATAAAATAAAACAAGTGATAAAATCAAGTAAAATCAATAATGATATCAGCTAAGATCAAAGATAAAATCATGTGGAGGCAGAATAGGCTTGCTTAAAAAGAAAGGTCTTTATGCTGCTTTTAAAGTCAACCAGTGACTGTGGAGCTCTCAGGTCATCAGGGAGGGAGTTCCACAGGCGGGGGGCAGCCACACAGAATGCTCGGTCTCCCATGGTCCTCAACTTGGTCCGAGGAATATGAAGGAAATTACTGTTCTGTGATCGTAGAGACCGGGTGGATGAATATGGTGCAAGAATGTCCTTTAGATAGTCAGGTGAAGTGCCGTGCAAGCATTGATGGGTAATGAGAGCAGTTTTGTACTGAATTCTGTAGGTGACAGGAAGCCAATGGAGGTTATGGAGAATGGGTGTAATATGTTCAAATTTACGAACTCTCAACAGAATCCTTGCTGCACTGTTTTGAATGTATTGAAGTTTCTGAAGGTTTTTGCCAGGGATACCAATAAACAGGGAGTTGCAGTAGTCGAGCCTGGAGGAGACAAAGGCATGGACGAGTTTCTCAGCATCAGGAAAAGTCAGAGAAGGGCGAAGTCTGGAGATGTTTCGAAGATGGAAGAAGCAGGTTTTAAACAGATGCTTAATGTGATTTTCAAATGTAAGATGAGAGTCCATTTTTATTCCAAGATTTGTAACAGAGGTGGAGAGGGGGATGTCTTGACCAGAGAAGGAGATTGTTGTTAAAGTTGATGTTTGTATCTGGTGAGGGGTGCCAATCAATATGGCCTCAGTCTTCGAGCAGTTTAATTGAAGAAAATTCTGATTCATCCATGCCTTTATTTCCTCCAGGCAGGCAGAGAGAACAGTGAGTGAAGACGGAGATAGGGATGATGATGATGTTCCAGTCCTGATGTAAAGCTGCGTGTCGTCGGCATAGCAGTGAAAAGAAATGTTGAACTGATTGATAATTTGACCTAAAGGCAGCATGTAGAGGGAAAACAGCAGGGGCCCCAGAACTGACCCCTGAGGGACACCACAGGAGACACCGACTGTCTGGGAAGTGGCATTGCCAAGGCTAACACATTCCAGCCTATCGGAGAGGAAAGATCTGAACCAGTCTATATATATAGATACAGTATGATAGATATAATAGATATAATAGATAGATATAATAGATAGATAGATAGATAGATAGATAGATAGATAGATAGATAGATAGATAGATAGATAGATAGATAGATAGATAGATAGATAGATAGATAGATAGATAGATAGATAGATAGATAGATAGATAGATAGATAGATAGATAGATAGATAGATAGATAGATAGATAGATAGATAGATAGATAGATAGATAGATTCTCAAGCAAATTCCTGCTCATCAACACCATCAGCTGTGGTCTCGCACCATCACTACACAGTAACTTAAATCTGATTCACGCCGTTTTGGACAAAATCTATATCCTTAAGTGACTACTGTAGATTTTTTGTTTGTTGTTGTTTTTGGGGGAGGGGGGTGGGGATGCACATTGAATAAGAAAAACTTTATTTATCCCACACTGGTGAAATTTTCACATTACAGTGATGGACCATAACAGAAAACAAAAGTCAGGAACTGTATTTAAAACTTTAAATATAATCATACAATACATGGTATACAGAAAATAAAAAGAGAACTAATGGAACAAGATGTTTCACCAGTCGTCACAAATTTCCATTATTTAATGTTTGTTAAACAGTCTGATTGCTAATTGGATGAAAGACCTTCAGAAATATTCTGTCCTACATTGTGGATGCTGGACAGATATTTGAAATTTATATATTTACTTATCTGTTATGTAATGAATATAAATCTTCCAGCAAAGGCAAAAGTTCACTGCACACATTTAATTTGAGACACTAGCTATGTCTACATGGACATAAGTACAGGTGGTCCCCGACTTACGAGCGAGTTCTGTTCCTCCGAGGTTCTCGTAAGATGAAAATCTCGTAAGTCCGTACTGACCTTTAATTGACCTTTATATAACACACGAGCCGCCACTGAACACGTACATGTAGGTAATGAAGTTACCAAGCATTTCAACTATCCTAACACTTTAAAACACTTAAACAATTTAAAACATTTATAAAAAATATAAAAAATTAATTTCTTACTTTGAGCGCAGCTTCTCTCGTCTCTTAGCTCCGCCGCGTTACGTCCGAGCTTCCCAGCTTTCTGCAGCACCACGCAGTCCAAACTGTTTAAAGGAAGGACTGTTAGTACGCTAACTTCATACATTTGGAGCCAGAAAAATATTTAATAAACTTACCGAAAGCCGTTTCTCCGCGGTGTTCGTTCATCCAAACAAGCTGCCCGCGTTAGCTGTTGTTAGCCCTCGCCAGATTAGGCCTGCTCTCGTTAGCGCTCGTTAGCGTGTAGCACATCCAAAAAAGGCTGTCGGAGCTGCTTCTCCACGTTAGCTGGTGTCCATCCGACATCTTAGGCGAGCTCCCGGACATTGAGGCGAGCTCCCGGCCGCCAGTTCGGTTTGGTTCTGGTCGGGGTCCGCTTAGCATTTAGCCTAGCCTTAGCCCACGAGCTAATATTGTCGCGCTGCGCTTTTGAGAGCGATCGCAGCTGCTGCTCCAGTCCAGACACATCCACAAAGTTCACCGAGTGTTTCCAGCTAATTTATCTGTATGAGGCAACCTCTGATCGGACGCACGGTGCTCCAAAGCCAGCAGCTCCCGGCCGCAGATTTCCCCTTCACGGAATGCTCGGCTTGGTGACAGTGTTGCCAGATCTCACGACAGAAACAAGCGGTCAGCCCCATGAAAACAAGCACAAACAAGCGAGTCACACTTTGAAAACGAGCCCAAAAACAAGCCCAACTTGCTACCCACCCCATTATGTAAAATAAAGGCAGTTTTTAAACATCCATCCATCCATCCATTTTCGTCCGCTTATCCGGGGTCGGGTCGCGGGGGTAGCAGCCTAAGTAGGGAGGCCCAGACTTCCCTCTCCCCAGCCACTTGGAGCAGCTCCTCTGGGGAATCCCAAGGCGTTCCCAGGCCAGCCGAGAAACATAGTCCCTCCAGCGTGTCCTGGGTCTTCCTCTGGGTCTCCTCCCGGTGGGACATGCCCGGAACACCTCACCAGGGAGGCGTCCAGGAGGCATCCTAACCAGATGCCTGAGCCACCTCAACTGGCTCCTCTCGATGTGGAGAAGCAGCGGCTCTACTCCGAGTCCCTCCCGGATGACTGAGCTTCTCACCCTATCTCTAAGGGAGAGTCCAGACACCCTGCGGAGAAAACTAATTTCAGCCGCTTGTATCCGAGATCTCGTTCTTTCGGTCACAACCCAAAGCTCATGACCATAGATGAGGGTGGGAACGTAGATCGATCGGTAAATTGAGAGCTTTGCCTTTCGACTCAGCTCTCTCTTCACCACGACAGACCGGTACAGCGCCCGCTTCACTGCGGATGCTGCACCTATCCGCCTATCGATCTCACGCTCCAGTTTTCCCTCATTCGTGAACAAGACCCCGAGATACTTAAACTCCTCCACTTGGGGCAGGACCTCCTCCCCGACCCGGAGAGGGCATGCTACCCTTTTCCGGCTCAAGACCATGGCCTCGGATTTGGAGGAACTGATCCTCATCCCGGCCGCATCACACTCGGCTGCAAACCGCTCCAGCAAAAGCTGTAGATCACGATCTGATGAAGCCAATAGGACCACATCATCTGCAAAAAACAGAGAAGCGATTCTAAG
>JBBPBX010018801.1:10997-32083 GCA_038048925.1 Garcialebias charrua
ACATGAAATTAAGAACATTTAAACACACACAAAAAATTTTTTTTTTCTTTTTTTCATATTTTTATTAAATATGATAACCTCGTAAATCCGGGACCTCGTAAGTAAGAGCGCTCGTAAATCGGGGACCACCTGTAATCGGATTAAACGGCCATTCAGAACAAAAATGCGTCATGTAAACCCCCCATTTGGATTATTCTGAGCTGATTCAGCTCGATCCGAATGAATTTGTAATCTGAATGAGAGGGGTGGTTTATGTCGATTCATAATCTGAACGTTGTGCATGTAAAGTAAACACTTACAGTAATCTGATCATTTTATTCTGATCGTGAAAAACTGACCTGACTGCGCATGTGTGACCTATGTCTACTTCATGTGTTTCCACTTGACTTGATGCTAATATGTTGGAGAAGCAAAGTTGGTCGGTGAGCGACACAACATTTCTACTAGAAACTTTGAAAGAGCTCAAAATTAATCTGTAAATCTGTAATCTGTAAAATCTGTAGCTCAGTCAGGAGCGCAGTAACATCTCCACCGTCATTAAAACCTGTCACTTTGGGTGCTCAGCTTTGTTTACATACATCAAGGAAGTAGAACGGAAGTAGAACTTCTTCTGTAGTTTTTTTCAAGAAAAGTTCTTTGCACGTCATTACTTCTATTCTGAATAAAATCCTGCTGCATGCATGTAAACGCTTGTTGTGAATGGATTGTACCCATGTAAACTATAGATTAGGATTATTTTATCTGAATACTTTTCAATCCAATCAAATAATTTTGCACATGTAAACGTAGCTACTGTGATGCTGATGACACAATTTAGTTGACATTCAACATGTTCAGCTAGAACACTGAATTTTCTCTTTATTTTTCATGCTGTTTTAATGAATTGTACAACAAAACCATCATAAAATAAATGCATATGTATGTGATCTGAAGTTTTTGTCATTGCCATTCAAAATACAACTGATCTTCTTTGCAGTTTAAGACACTTTTATTCAGACAAGCTTTTAGTTAAAGGTTTTTATTTAGTGTTTTTTATCAGCTGTTCTTGTTTTTATCAGCTGTTTTTATTAATCAGCTGTTATTATTATTTTTTGTTCTATTTTATGCTTTTATTTTGTATTTTGTACAGCACTTTGTGATTGTATCTATGATAAGTGCTATATAAATAAAGTTTACTTAAAGTACTTACTTTTAAGGACTGAGAAGGTGCATCTAATACATCTCTGGTACTGGAACCTTGAAACCTAATCAGTCACAAATATTTCAGTTCTAGTTTATTGTTATCAGGTTCTTTCATAAACCTGGGGCTAAACAGTTTTAGCACATAGCTCGTAATATAATCACAAAACCACATAGCTCTTTTACTTTATACTTTTGCTATTTTTTGGTTCTAACTGGTAACCTGAGTACATAATTTTGTTTTGTTCCACCTCATGTACTACATGTGATACAAATGACAATAAACTTGACTTGAACAAAACATAAAGCCTCAGAAAACAGTCTCCAAAAACAACATAGTAAATAGGATACATTATTCTACAGGTTAACTAACTGAATGCTAGGAAACGCCTTGTAACTGTGACTTTCCTTCCCTCCATTGATTACGGTGACATTCTCTACATGAATGCTCCTACAAGCACCTGGCAGATGTTGGATGTTGTCTATCATGGTGCACTAAGATTCATAACTGGCTGTGATTATCGTACCCACCACTGCACCCTGTATTCACTGGTTAACTGGACATCATTAACCTCACGCAGACTCTTCCACTGGTACATTTTCATCTTTAAATCACTTCTTGGTCTGCTGCCCTCATACATCTCCTCCTACATGTCTCTGCGTGAGTGCAGCTACAGTGTGTGCTCTCAGGACATGATTACCTGCAGTGTTCCCTCAGTGAGGACTGAACTTGGAAAAAGGGCCTTCTCCTATTCCGCTCCTGTTTTCTGGAATATCTTACAAAAAGATCTGAAGCTCTCGACCTTGACTTCTCTAAATGTTTTTAAGAATCTGTTGGAATCCTGGCAAGAACCAATGCAGACATGTTCCTGTTTTTAGTTTTTCTACATTTGCCTTATAATCTAGCTGTTTTTGCTACTTTTGGACATCTTACTTTAACTTGCTAAAAAAAAAATCTGTATGCCTCTTTTATGATTGTCTATTGTTGGTGCTGTTGTCCATTGTTGTCATTCTTTGTTGAAACCAGGTCTCTTGTAAATGAGTCCTCGAGGAACAATGGGATTATCCTGTCTAAATATTATTATAACAGCATATAGTCATATCCTTTCAGTGTGTGAGAGAGCGACAAAGGCTTAAAAGCTTTTTATGGTGGAACCGAAGACAGGTGATTTGAATCAGTCAATTAGATGATGGGCTTCATGTGTTTATTAAAGAACAGACATCTGCACCTTGTTATTGTCGCTCAAAGGATTATTTGTTGCTGTCTGCTCCAATGGCCATCCCTGTGATGGGCAAAAATATTTTGTTTACTCTGCACCTTATGCGTGGCACCAAAGTTAGTCATGGAGTTCCTCAGGGTTTAGTGCTTGGACTAATACTTTTTACTTTATATATGCTTCCATTGGGTAAAGTTATTAAACAGTCCGCTTGTTCTGAGCCTGATTCTGCTGGTGGACCTGCCATTGTGTGTCTGTTTTCTCCTTTCTGTCCTCTCAAACTCAGCTGGTTAAAGCAGATGGCCACTTGTCCTGAGACTGGTTGTGCCGGAGGTTTCTTCTTCATGAGGGAGTTTTTCCTTTCCACTCTTGCCTCGGTGCTTGCTTAGGATGGGAGACTGCGACAAAGTGAAGACTCAAAGTAATCTGTTGGCTCCCTAGAAAAAGAACGTCTTGCTTTTTTGGTACGTGAATGTTTCTGTTGAGTTCCCTGAGACGATTTCTGTTGTGAATTGGTGCTATATAAATAAACATAATTGTATTTAATTAAATGGCATAAGGACTGGAAACTAAAATACAGTAAATCAATTTATTGGGGAGATTTAAAGCTAAACTGAAATTACTTGAGGCTGACTTATTAACGTGAACATAATTTGTTTTTATCTCTGCAACGTTTCCGTGAAGAAATGTCTGTTTTCTACCTGGGAGTCAACAAAACTCTCAAATGATCAAAGTGTAACTTCTGCTAATTATCTCATTCATGCTTTTGAAAAGTGCACCATCAAGAGAAAGTTGTTTATGTGGAAGAACAATGATCTTTATCACTTTAACTGATGCAAATGTTTCAAAAGGAATGCATTTTTATTTTTTCAAATTCGGATCTGAGTGGATATAAATATCATTCCTTTGAAATGATGGATGCATCAATAAAAAGAATCAGATCACGACACAATGCTATCTCACTAAACTTTATGTAATAATGCCCAGTAACGATGCATTCCTATGAAACAATGACACGAGTCTAGGAAATAGTAAACGGAGGAAAGTCCCAGGTGAATTGAGTCAGAGTATTTTAGACAAAAGAAGTCAGATTATTTTACAGCAGAGCAGTCTGGTTTAAGAAGACAGTTAAACTAATATAGTATTAGAGAGTGTTACAAATTAGATTTCACCTTCAAGGACACAGAGTCAAAGGCTATTATCATTGATTTTACTTGATTTTATCACTTGTTTTTATTTGATTTTTGTTGCACTTTGTAGCACTTTGAGATTTTTATTAATGAAAAGTGTGTTATAAATTAAATTCATTATTATTATTATTATTATTATTATTATTAGTTTGAGTACAGAAACATCTCAGGTCCATAAAGAAAGTGTACAGTAGTTGGAATACAATACAGAGGAGGTGGGGAGATGGAGGTACCCCCTCCTCCACCTGCAGTAACATACTGTATTTCACTTTGTATTTTTTGTCTTACTCATGAGTTTGTGGGAATTCACCTGTCCTCGTTTAAGACGTGCTGATTGGTTGTGGTTGAGGTACACCAGTCAGACTGTAAAGACTTCAGGGGAGCTGATGAACTCAGACAGACACAACCCACTGGAGGATTAACTCTGATTCCAACATAAGATGTGGATGTTTTACTCATTTGCACTCTTCTCTGTCATTCAGGTATTTCAATGCAAATTAAATCAAATTCATTTGTTTCCTGTTCATCTGCTTGCGTTTTTGTCATGTTTCTAATTAATGCCTTTTTTATTTGTTTTTAGATATACCAAGGTGTGGCCTCAGGTGAGAGCTCTGTTTTGTATTATTTCTTTCTGAGCCACCCCATTTACACTGATACTGTATATATATATATATATATATATATATATATATACAGTATATATACAGTATATATACAGTATATATATTACCTTTTTGTTCCAAACAGTGAATTAAAAGCCTGCAGAGATTGAGATTTAGATCTCAATAATAAAATAAATTTGACCAAACATAAATAATGATACTAAATATTAAAGTATACAGTGTTCAAGATACATAGGCTTCTGAGAATAAAACTCTACGGAAATTATTTAACTGGAGTCAGAACAATAAAATTGATTAAAATGTGTATTCTTACAGAAGATTAAATGATTTGAACATAATAAATTAACAGATAATATCAAGAAGTGCAGCATTACAAGTTCAATGACCTCGGAGTTTAGTTTCATTCATATTTTTAAATTCACTACAGAAATTGCAGCCCTTGTGCACAGAAACGTATGGGAATCTGGCCTAAAACATTTGATTGTTGTACATGAAGATTGATTGTTTTGGACAGGTTGGCCCTGTTTGCATGTGTTAAAAGCCCATTTCTGAGATTCCACAGGAGGATGGCTTGAGCAATGAAGGCTAACTATGGGACACATCTGGCTGGCAGGCTGCCGACTGACAAAGTTTTCTGGATGGGAGATGAAACGTTTCTCACTTAAAGAAACTGGTCCAGATGACATGATTTAACCTTGTTGTTGTTATCTACCTGGATGATTGAGCTTACAACCTTTTTTTTTTTTAAACCTATGAAATGTTTCTTCGCTCTCATTTTTAGGATGCACCATCTTGACACTGACGTCTCCCTCAGCATCTACGCTGAACGTGGAATGGAGCAGCTACCCCAAAGCTTCAGTTTACCTTTTGGACTTGAGAGTCGTGAACTCCACAAGTGTCCCCCCAGTCATAGTGATGCTGGCAGCCCCCACTACTCAGAGGGTGGTGCAGGGGTTAAGATCGGGACAACTTTACGAAGTCACAGTGAAGGCCTTTGAGATTTTGTACACCCCCTTGTGCACAGCTACCAGAACGTCCATGACAGGTGAAGAAAAGTGACCAGGTAAAGAGTTGACTAAAGCTGAAAATGATCCTGAACTCCTTCTCTCCCGTCTTCACAGTGCCTGCTACGTCTCAATTCACATTTTCCAAAGCTATTTCGAGCACGTCTATAAAGTTCGAGTGGTCCAACGTGACGGGGGCGGACAGATACATCTTGTTTGTCGAGGAGACAATGACTTCTACAGCACGGGTTTACAATAAAACCTTCACAAACACCAGTGGTCAGGTGGACGGCCTGACTCCCGCCACAACGTACGCGTGTTACGTTTACTCCTCCAACTGTGCAGGAAGAGGCGCCAAAAGTAACATAAGGACAATTTTGACCTGTAAGTGCATGTAAAGTGATTTTTTTTTTCTTGTCACAGGAGTACCTTATGAACTTTAAACACAAATCAAGCAAGTGTATCGCTCTGTAAATGACGGCAAACTGTTTTTTTATTACTGATAGTGGTGCAGCCGCCGACTGGTGTGGCTGTGGTAGCAACAGGGAAGAGCACAGCTCGAGTGACATGGAACCCTGTAAACAAAGTCCTGCTTTACCAAGTTAGTGTGACCAACAACGGCATCCCCAACCTGGCCCCGGTCATCAAAACAGTACCAGCCACCTCTATGGATATCAGTAACCTGGAACCCTGCTCCACCTTTACAGTGGGAGTTTCATCAGTTAATGCCTTCTTGGAACCTGGGGAGCCCTCTAATATTGAATATACTACTTCTAGTGAGTATTTATGTAAAAGATTACAACCTCTGACTTCATTGAACTCAGTTCAGCCTTTGATGCCCAACAGTCCCTCTTATACACGTACAACCAGTTATGAAGATAATTCTTGTTAGCATTTTGAAGGACAGTCTTATCGAATCACCCACAGAGTTTATTGTTTTCCCTGTCTCATTCTGGATCTAAGTTGCGTTTGCATCCGCTGTCACATATGTCATTGGAGTACATTTGCCTAATCTACCCTGCAACTTCAGACATAAGTGGAAATGCAACAAACCAGGGCTGAAAGAAATGTTGATGGTTCAGGATAGGTTCCAGAGTGAAAAAGGTTCAGGTCAGCAAAGTCAAGACAGTCTACTGTTCAACCACTCTTGATATTAATGTGATGGTCTGGTCATTTCTGAAGAGGTGTTCTGTCTTCATTAGTTAGTACCTTATCAGCCGTGACATCAGTCAAACATGGACACATTGTCCAGTTTTAAGACTGGGCTTAAGACTTTCCTTTTTGATAAATCCTGTAATTAGGTTGGCTTGTTATGCTGCCTTAGGCTTAGACTGTTGGAGGACAAATTGACCTCATTTCCTTAAATGTTTTGCTAAAATTGAATAGTTTTCATCCGATACTATTTATATCTGAACATGTGATTCTTGACCTGCCATTGTGTATCTGTTCCTACCAAACCCAGCCGGTCGAAGCAGATGACCGCTTGTACCGAGCCTGGTTCTGCTAATGAGGGAGTTTTTCCTTTCCACTGTCGCCTTCACGCTTGCTCAAGATGAGAGTTCTGCCATGGAGTTAAACTCAAAGCAGTCTGCTCTTCAGATAAACAGTGTTAAATTATTATTTTTACGAATGTTTTTGGTAACTTGTTATTTTTATATATGAATGTTTCTGTTCAGTGCCCTGAGATGAATTATGTTGTAACTTGGCGCTATATAAGAAACTGAACTGAATTGAATCAGTCGGAGCGAACAGAGTGTTGAGAAAATGACAATAGTCCTTGTCCACTAGGCTAAAGGCTAGCCAAATGAGGGCTTGCTGTTCATTCCTTTTCAGGTTTAGAAAACAACTGTTTCACAAAAATGAACCTTGTATGAGCTAATAATAAACTTCAACACATTTGTATGATGCTATTTGGCAAAACACCACTTCAAAAATTACGAGACTTTTCCTTTACCTGTTCTGAAAAACAAAAATATCCAAAACAGTTTATGTATCAGAGGATATTCTGCAGCAGTCACAACTTGTTTATTAATGAATAAATATTAGGGGTGTTATATGATCTGTTAACGAGACTTTTTTTTCCAAGTTCAACAATTATTTCCAGTTTTAACTTGTTCCAAACTTTTTTCCTCAGCAATTAATGGAGTAACAACAGTTTCAACGGACTACAGCTGCTCCCAAAGCACAGTAACAGCTTCTTGGGATGCGGTGTTTGGAGCCAACAAGTACAGGGCCACAGCTGTTGATAGCACTGGTGACTCCCTAAACTGCACTTCTACCTCCACTAGCTGCCAGATTCATATGCTGAAATGTGGTGAGACGTACCAGGTCCAAGTGACCGCAATCTCTGCCGACTGTGAAAGCACCTCCAACAACATCACCTCCGTTTTCGAGACAGGTGAGAGCAGCACCTGCAGCCATGAAAACCAACATGGATTGTGTTAACCTGCCATTAACCATTTGTATTACAGTATATGTGTATGCATGAAAAGTCCTTCTCGTTTTACATCACACTGTGGCACACACACCTATATACTTTCCTAATGCTTCCTGAAAACTCTGCCCTGTGGGAAGCAGTTTGGGCTCGTCACGCAACATTCTGTACTTGTTCTTAAGCCGAGCCGTGTAACAAACACTTTGATCAGACATCAACACCTGCCATCCAATACCACGCAATCATAACCCTTGTATTAAAGTTAGGAAGTGATATTGAAAGTTCACCTACAGGTATTAGTCTGAAAAGGGACAAAGTGAAGGAGTTTGTGTCCACTTGGATAACTGATGTATTAATATGCATATAAACCCAGAACATACAGGCTTGTCTTATGAAGTGATAAATACAGTAATCTATTTCTCCCCATGCAACCAAGACTTTTACATATTCAATGCAATGTATCTCCTCTCCCTCTCTCCTTCAGGCTGTAGTGTAGGTACTGCTCCTTTTGGAGCAGGGTCAGCCACATGGATTCTCCTTCTCCATTTTGCTCTGTTTTGTATATCATCTGTTGTGGGATGACATGTCTTCATATCCTGCTGGATAATATCCATCCACCTCTTCTTCTGCTGCCCCCTGCTTTGTTGATTGAAAACCTCTGCATTTAATAGCCTTTACCTTGTTGTCATCTTTGATTTGCATGTGTCCATATCATCTCACTCTTGATTCCTGTATCTTATCGTCATTTCGCATTCTATCCTTGAGCAATACTCCAAGAATCCCACCTAGTATCCATATTTCTGTTCTTTCCAGGAGTTCCTCTTCTTTTCTCTTTAATATCCATACCTAAGCTCCACAAAGCAATACCGGGCACACCATCATCTTGTACACTTGTACATACAGTAATGCACTGTACGTACAAGTAATACCATGTATTTCCTCTACAGCAATGTTTCCTTAATGTCTCACTCTTCCTGTTACCCCTGCAGTCCCCTGTGCTCCAGCTTTAACTGAGACTCAACACGATTGCTCCTCCAACGTCATCACTTTCAGCTGGCAGCGCACCAACAACACCTTCTACTATGTGGCTGAGGCTGAAGACAGTACTGGCGCAATAACACAGTGTAAGACGATGGACAATGCGTGTTACTTCACAGATACTGAGTGTGGTCAGTTCTACAAATTCACAGTGTATGCCATCAGCTCTGGGTGCAACAGCCAAGTCAGCACACCAAAGCTTGCCCAAACCTGTAAGTAGGTTTTGTTTCATCTCACTTAAACTGTGTTGTATTGCGAGCATCTGCGCTCCACTGTGCCCTTAACTTGTTATAACCAAAGAGACTAATTGAGTTCCTTCATGTACTGTATAACCATTCCTGATGTCCAATTTCTCCTTAAAGCTCCTTGTTTACCAACAAACGTAAGGACAACAGCTGACTGCAACTCTGACAAGCTTGTCACAAACTGGGACTCATCTACAGGAGCTCTTTCGTACACTGTAAACGCTGAAGGGAACAATGGGCAAAACTACAACTGCTCATCTACGAGCAATAACTGTACAATCGCCGGTGTGCCGTGCGGTGAACAACTTAGTGTCTGGGTTGTTGCCTCTAACGAGGACTGCTCCACCGACAAGGTGCTGGGAGAATCTGCTCAAACTGGTATGAACTCTTTATAAGAGTAATTGATCTGTTAGAGTTCTTGAGATGTTGTTTTTTGACACAGCGTTTTCTCTGTCTCTCTGCAGTTCCTTGCACTCCTACCAATGTCTCCGTATCAACGTCGTGCAGCCAAGATTCTGCCCAAGTTTACTGGATACAGAGCTCTGGGGCATTACTTTATTTTGCTATTGTTGAAGATGCAACTGGAAACTCATACTACTGCTACTCATTGGGCACCAACTGTTTGATTAAAGGCTTGAGATGTGGACAGAATTACACAGCCAAAGTTGTTGGTACCAACCTCATGTGCAATAGCACAGAAAGTCAAGAAACCATTTTTATGTCAGGTAAGTTAGTGTCTGCATGGTCAAGACAAAGTTAAAAAAAAGATGATTAATTTGGCAATTTTTACATGAAAAATAGAACTTTCCAGCATCATTTGAACCATTTTCTCCAGGACCCTGCCCTCCAGCAAATATTGAGGTATCCAGAGACTGCAACGTCAATCATGCTGTGATTCTCTGGCAGAACCAACATATGCCGGGTTTATACACTGCAACAATAGAGGATCAGAGCGGTGATACACTTAACTGTAGTAGCAACACAGCCAACAGCTGTTACATCCCAGCTGTGCCTTGTGGAAAGACATACAATGTCATTGTCACCTACACCGATGGAAACTGTCTGTCCACCTCAACAAATGTCAGCATGGATGCCGGTAATGCAACTGTTGGTCAACTATGTAAAAACTTTGACGCAAAATATGGAGAAAAAAAAGATGACAAGACTTTTGTATGATGTTGTGCATCTTCTTGTTTCAGTGCCATGTGGTCCTGAAAATGTGAGGACCAGTGTCAGCTGTGGTACAAATGAGCTGACTATTACATGGAACGTCTCAGTTCCTGCAGAGAACTACACCACCGTCATCTCCAGTGGAATAGATCAGACCAGATTCTGTAACTCCACAGAAACCCAGTGCACCATAGCAGGTCTGCTGTGTGAAAGCTCGTACACATTGACAGTTTTCTCCTTCACTGGGACATGCTTCAGTCTGCCAAGTTCACAGGTCACTGTGCAAACATGTAAGAGAACCCAACAAAAGGGACATGGATCTGGCAGTAGGACTTTGTTGAACGCCTATCTTTAATTCTGTCTTTTTGTTTTCCTTCAGTGCCATGTCCTCCCACCAATGTCAGAACTGTGCACAGGTGTGCTCCAGATCCTCTCCCTGTGTTGTGGACTCCTAGTGGCAATGCCAAAAATTACATTACTGTGGCGGAGAGCAGTGCGGGTCACAGGGCTGAGTGCACAACCAACAGCACTTCTTGCAATCTTTCTGGGCTTCACTGTGGAGAAATTTACAACATCAGCGTTGCAGGAGCTGATAACACCTGCACAGGTCAACAGAGTAGTGCGCTCTCTCTAAAAACAGGTAACAATACATTGACCAGCACAAACAATTAATCCATTTATGAGATTAAATTCATAAAAAATTTAGAAAAACAAAGGTTTATTTAAAGAATTGATAATAATAATAATAATAATAATAATAATTAATTCAATTTATAACGCACTTTTCATTACTGAAAATCTCAAAGTGCTACACATATATTGAATGCTACACACATTCATAAACCGGTGGCGGCAGACTACCATGCAAGGTGCTTTCCAGTCCTACCGGGAGCAACTCAGGGTTAAGTGTCTTGCCCAAGGACACAACGACACATGGTGCGGGTCCCGGGAGTCGAACCGCCAACTTTCCGATCGGGAGACGACTGCCATTACCACTACACCACGGCCGCCCAATAGTGATAGTTTCTTTCAAAATTACCCCCTTTGATGATAACTTAAGTTGTTTCTGCTTCACTCTTCAGAGCCATGCCCTCCATCTAACGTGACAAGCCTGGTGATGTGCAGTGATGGAGCAGCTCAGGTGTTCTGGACCCACACTGCCAACGCAGTGAGCTACAATGTAAAGGCTATCAGCAACAGTCCAACAATCACCTGCAGCAGCTCAGCCTCTAACTGCACTTTGAGTCACCTGGTCTGTGGTCAAGCATATGACATTCAGGTGTTCGCCTCTGATGGTACCTGCGTCAGCAACTCCAGCACTGCCTTTAGGCAAGACCAAGGTACTGAAAGAAAATGGTCTGGTTTTGCCTCATCTTGGTGTTTGTAGCCCTGAGGAAACATGCAGAAATATTTTCTCTGTCAGGAAGTCAAGAAAATGAAATCCTTTTTTTTTTTGTCAGACATATGGCAACATTGTGGTTCTTTGCAACAAGCTTACAATAAGCACTAGCTTCTTTTAAATCATTGTTTTACATTTTCACAGCATAAAGTTCTTCTGAACTCTTCTCACTCAAGTCATAAAAACTTTTGTGGCACTGGCTATTTGTTGCCTAAATAAAAGCAAGATTCTGAGCAACACCAATGTTAAAAACTATAGATCAGTTATCCATATACAGTACTGTAAAGAGTAAAAAAAAACTATTTAAAAAGATCATAAATATTGTAAAAAGGCTTTGTTTTGCTTTTTATAGAAGAGCTGGGCTTTTTAAACAGATTTCTCAGCTTCCAGTAGCAGCTATCTATGCTGCAATGCCAAAGTTAGCTTGAACAAGAATACTTGAGGAGATTGGGTTTCAGCTTTGTCCTCTTCTTTTGTTACATAATTATATATTCTGTTTATTAGCAAGTACATTTGGGTGTTTAATTCTTTTCAAGTTTAAAGTTATTGCTAAATGTAAGTTGTTGCTGTACTTCTCAGTCACCATCAGGAAGCTGCCACCCTGGCAGAACTCCATAACATGCCACCAATTTTCTCTGATATTTAATGATGACCTGTCTCTTTTAGTACCTTGTGCTCCAGAGGACATCACTACAAATCTGATATGTGGCCCCAATGACTTAATGGTCAGCTGGATCTCCTCTCCGCTGCCCCTGAACTACAGTGTCATTGCAATACCTCTGGATAGCAATGGCAGTCTGCTCTCCTGCCATACTTACGGTGCCAGCTGTGTCCTCAGTGGCCTTCAGTGTGGACAAACTTTTAATGTTTCTGTCAGAGCCTCCTCTGGCAGCTGCAATGGACCATACAGTACCTCACAGATCATTCACACAGGTAACGAGGATGCTTAACATAAACATCAATTTATCTATCTGTAAACGGTAATTTTTTCATGTAATTTCTTCCGTCTGATCTCTCGACAGCCCCCTGCTCCTCTCTGAGTCTTACCACAGTGACAGAATGTGGTGCAGGTTCTCTTGTTGCCTCCTGGGATGCTTCTTCTGGTGCCTCATTGTACACAGCGACTGTGACAGGCCCCAATGGGTTCTCTGAGAACTGTTCCTCACCAAATCTCACGTGCTCTTTCTCCGGCCTGCAGTGTGCCACTACCTACACCGTCCAAGTAATATCCCAGGGCAGCCTATGCCCTAGTACACCAATTCAAACTGTTGCAACAACAGGTGGGGTTTACATAGTTTTTCCTCAAACTCTTGATATCAAATGCACAATACTACAGCAATCCTCAATCTACCTGTTTCTCCAGGCCCATGTGATCCAGTAAATGTGACCAGTAACCTCCAGTGTGGCTCAGATACAGCCATGATATCTTGGGTCGAAGCTACCAATGCTGTGGCCTACACTGTTCTGGCTCAGGAAGGCATGTCCGATCAGTATATTTCCTGCAGGAGTAATACAACTTCTTGTCAGCTTAACCACTTGCAGTGTGGCAAAGTTTATAACCTGACTGTGTTGGCTGAGGATGCCATCTGTAATAGCACTGGAGTCAGAGGAGTCCTGATAACAGGTAGACAGACGTCTGAAAAACTACAAACTGATCAGACCAGCAACATCCAAAACCCCCTCATCAGTTTTCTTGCGTGTGTGTCTCCCTCATAGCTCCATGCTCTCCATCTGTACAAAGCAACGCTCTGATCTGTGGCAACAGTTCTGCTCTTCTGTCCTGGACAACAATGGCTCACGCCACAGGATATACAGTCAAAGCAACAGCTGCAGATGGGACCAGTATTTCTTGTAGCTCACCCACAGCTTCATGTACGCTAACAGGCCTCCTGTGCAGTGAGACCTATTTGACCACAGTCACAGCCCACGGAAACCAATGTGACAGCGCACCTGGATCCAGCACCAACATTACCACAGGTGAGCGACGCAACTATCTGCTTTACCTCTTTATAGCCTTTTAAACTCATAATTTTTACTGCCTGTCTTGTTTTCAGCTCCCTGTTCTCCAGCTCTCGTATCCAAAAAGTACACATGCGGAACCAACACAGCAGTGACTAGTTGGTCCAAGCCTGCGGGAAGTATCAGCTTTCTTGCTCAGGTGGTAGGAGAAGGCTATCAAGACAGCTGCCATTCAGCAACCACCACCTGTATGTTCAGAACATTCCCATGTGGTTTGGATTTCAATATAAGCGTCTCAGCTCAGGGAAGCGAGTGCAACAGTAGCGCCAGCGTCAGCCAGTCCCTTCAAACAGGTAAAGAAAGTGATTAATGTAACTGATAACATTTTGTTTGTACATGGAATTCCCCAATTGTTTGTTGATATACCACTAAAAATAAAATTTCTAAAATGGCATGAAATGTGTTTGTTTTTCTGTACCCAGTCCCGTGCACTCCAAAAAGTGTGAGCGCCACCATCCTGTGCTCCAATCACACAGCGCTGATAACTTGGTTGGAAGGTCCTGGTTCTGTCGGATACAACGTGATAGTGACGGGTCAGAACGGACACAACTACCATTGTGAAAGCAACTCCACCAGCTGTCAAATCCCTGACCTCCACTGTGGTGAAACCTACAGCGCCACGGTCACACCATACTCTCAGATGTGCACAGGACTCCCCAGTGCAGCCTATGACTTTAGAGCAGGTGCACAAACACATAGAGTTCAATTACTCACATCGTGTTTACATTCATGACATTAACACTTCTCCTCTTCAGGGCTTTGTGCTCCCAGTAACATCACCGTCTCTTCGGGTTGTGAGGACAGCGCCGTCTCTTGGTCAAACGTGCCCGAGGCCGAAGCCTTCATCGCAACAGCAACAGCCAACGATGGACACACTTACACCTGCAGCTCAAACTTTTCAAACTCCTGCAACTTCACTGAGCTCCACTGTGGGGAAACATACTCTGTTGAAGTTGTGACAGTGGACCAAGGCTGCTGGAGTGAGCCAAGCTCAGCGGTGCAGCTGAAGACTGGTGAGAGAAAACTACACTCAAAAAGATAAATACTATAGTTGGTTTAATGTTTAAAGAAATGTAGGGTCAATATACACTTATACTCTACATATGAATTACTTTTAACTTTGTATATATGAACAAGGTCAACATTGTTTTTCAAGGTTTATTTAAAGTCTTTAACGACTTCTGGGCTTGATTCTGATTTGAACTGGCTTGTTCAAAAAAAAAATTCCTTGATCAGTTTTTTTAAGTATAGTCAGAATAGTTTGATTTAATTTTTAAACTAGTTAAACACTTCAGGTAAATAAAAATTAATCTTTTTCTATGAATATATATTTTCTGGTACTTAAGATTAGCATTGTGGAATAAATTAAACAGATCACACTAACACAAGACTGATAACATCAGATTTAAATAAAATAGATTTATTCAGCCCCCTCCCTGGGCTGCCACCTTGCCGTGGTGGAGGGGTTTGAGTGTCCCAATGATCCTAGGAGCTATGCTGTCAGGGGCTTCATGCCCCTAGTAGGGTCACCCAAGGCAGACAGATCCTAGATGAGGGACCAAACAAAGCACAGCCCAAAGACCCCTTATGATGAGTTCAATTAATGGAAACAATGTTCCCTCGCCCGGACGCGGGTCACCGGGGCCCCACTCTGGAGCCAGGCCCGGAGGAGGGGCACGTTGGCGAGCGCCTGGTGGCCGGGCTTTTACCCATGGAGCTCGGCCGGGCACAGCCCGAAGAGGAGACGTGGGTCCCCCTTCCCATGGGCTCACCACCTGTGAGAGGGGCCAAAGGGGTCGGGTGCATTGTGGAATGGGTGGTGGCCGAGGGCGGGGACCCTGGCGGTCTGATCCTCGGCTACAGAAGCTGGCCATTGGGACATGGAATGTCACCTCTCTGGTGGGGAAGGAGCCTGAGCTAGTGTGTGAGGTTGAGAGGTTCCGGCTAGAAATAGTCGGACTCACCTCAACGCATGGCTCTGGCTCTGGAACCAGTTTCCTTGAGAGGGGTTGGACACTCTTCCACTCTGGAGTTGCCCCTGGTGAGAGGCGCCGAGCAGGAGTGGGCATACTTGTTGCCCCCCATCTTGGTGCCTGTACGTTGGGGTTCACCCCGGTGAACGAGAGGGTAGCCTCCCTTCGCCTACGTGTGGGGGGACGGGCTCTGACTGTTGTTTGTGCCTATGCGCCGAACGGCAGCGCAGATTACCCACCCTTTTTGGAGTCCTTGGAGGGGGTATTGGAGGGTGCGCCTCCTGGGGACTCCCTTGTTCTGCTGGGGGACTTCAACGCTCACGTGGGCAATGACAGTGAGACCTGGAGGGGTGTGGTTGGGAGGAACGGCCCCCCTGATCTGAACCCGAGCGGTGTTCTGTTGTTGGACTTCTGTGCTCGTCATGGATTGTCCATAACGAACACCATGTTCAGGCATAAGGGTGTCCATATGTGCTCTTGGCACCAGGACACCCTAGGTCGCAGTTCGATGATCGACTTTGTTGTCGTCTCATCTGATCTGCGGCCGCATGTCCTGGACACTCGGGTGAAGAGAGGGGCGGAGCTGTCAACTGACCACTACCTGGTGGTGAGTTGGCTCCGATGGTGGGGGAGGATGCCGGTCAGACCTGGCAGAGTCTCCCGTAAGACGGAGCTTTAACTCCCACCTCCGGGAGAGCTTTGAACACGTTCCGAGGGAGGCGGGGGACATTGAGCCCGAGTGGGCCATGTTCCGCGCCTCTATTGTCGAGGCAGCTTATCGGAGTTGTGGCCGCAAGGTTGTTGGTGCCTGTCGTGGTGGCAATCCTCGAACCCGGTGGTGGACGCCAGCGGTGAGGGATGCTGTCAAGCTGAAGAAGGAGTCCTATTGGGCCTTTTTGGCCTGTGGGACCCCGGAAGCAGCAGATAGGTACCGGCAGTCCAAGCGGCATGCGGCTCGGGTGGTTGCTGAGGCAAAAACTCGGGCGTGGGAGGAGTTCGGAGAGGCCATGGAGAATGACTTCCGTACGGCTTCGAGGCGATTCTGGTCCACCATCCGGCGTCTCAGGGGGGGAAAGCGGTACGCGACCAACACCATTTATGGTGGGGATGGCGTGCTGTTGACCTCAACTCGGGATGTTGTGAGTCGGTGGGCGGAATACTTCGAAGACCTCCTCAATCCTACTGGCACGTCTTCCACTGAGGAAGCGGAGCCTGGGGACTTTGGGTCGGGCTCTCCAATCTCTGGTGCTGAGGTCGCCGAGGTGGTTAAAAAGCTCCGCGGTGGCAAGGCTCCGGGGGTGGATGAGATTCGTCCTGAGTTCCTTAGGGCTCTGGATGTTGTGGGGTTGTGTTGGCTTACGCGACTCTGCAATATCGCGTGGACATCGGGGGCAGTTCCCTTGGATTGGCAGACTGGGGTGGTGGTTCCCCTATTCAAAAAGGGGGACCGTAGGGTGTGTTCCAACTATAGGGGGATCACACTCTTAAGCCTCCCTGGTAAGGTCTATTCAGGGGTTCTGGAGAGGAGGGTCCGTCGGATAGTCGAACCTCGGATTCAGGAGGAGCAGTGTGGTTTTCGTCCTGGTCGTGGAACACTAGACCAGCTCTACACCCTCAACAGGGTCCTGGAGGGTGCGTGGGAGTTTGCCCAACCAGTTTACATGTGCTTTGTGGACTTGGAAAAGGCATTCGACCGCGTCCCTCGGGGGGTTCTGTGGGGGTACTCCGGGAGTATGGGGTACCAGGCCCTTTGATATGGGCTGTTAGGTCCCTGTACGACCGGTGTCAGAGCTTGGTCCGCATCGCTGGCAGTAAGTCGGGCTCGTTTCCGGTGAGAGTTGGACTCCGCCAAGGTTGCCCTTTGTCACCGATTCTGTTCATAACTTTTATGGACAGAATTTCTAGGCGCAGCCAAGGTGTTGAGAGGATCCGTTTTGGTGGCCTTAGAATCTCTTCTCTGTTTTTTGCAGATGATGTGGTCCTATTGGCTTCATCAGTTCGTGATCTACAGCTTTCGCTGGAGCGGTTTGCAGCTGAATGTGATGCGGCCGGGATGAGGATCAGTTCCTCCAAATCCGAGGCCATGGTCTTGAGCCGGAAAAGGGTAGCATGCCCTCTCCGGGTCGGGGAGGAGGTCCTGCCCCAAGTGGAGGAGTTTAAGTATCTCGGGGTCTTGTTCACGAATGAGGGAAAACTGGAGCGTGAGATCGATAGGCGGATAGGTGCAGCGTCCGCAGTGAAGCGGGCGCTGTACCGGTCTGTCGTGGTGAAGAGAGAGCTGAGTCAAAAGGCAAAGCTCTCAATTTACCGATCGATCTACGTTCCCACCCTCATCTATGGTCATGAGCTTTGGGTTATGACCGAAAGAACGAGATCTCGGATACAAGCGGCTGAAATGAGTTTTCTCCGCAGGGTGTCTGGACTCTCCCTTAGAGATAGGGTGAGAAGCTCAGTCATCCGGGAGGGACTCGGAGTAGAGCCGCTGCTTCTCCACATCGAGAGGAGCCAGTTGAGGTGGCTCGGGCATCTGGTTAGGATGCCTCCTGGACGCCTCCCTGGTGAGGTGTTCCGGGCATGTCCCACCGGGAGGAGACCCAGAGGAAGACCCAGGACACGCTGGAGGGACTATGTTTCTCGGCTGGCCTGGGAACGCCTTGGGATTCCCCCAGAGGAGCTGCTCCAAGTGGCTGGGGAGAGGGAAGTCTGGGCCTCCCTACTTAGGCTGCTACCCCCGCGACCCGACCCCGGATAAGCGGAAGAAAATGGATGGATGGATGGAGATTTATTCAGCAAGTATCTTGAAATCAGTTCGACCAACCCAGTTAATTAAAGAACCATCAACTGGAGCTCTAATATATGATGATGACTCTACACAAAAATGTTGAAAAATATGTAAATATTAATGTGAAATACACAGAATCTGTTTATTTCCCTTAGCAAGTTATTTTGTACAAGTTGGATTTAGAAACAGCCAACAAAAATAATGTAAATTGTTTTACAAACCACATCCCAATATTTTTACATCAGGGAAGAATGTCTATTTAAGTCAACCAAACACATATTTGTATTGTAAAGAGCAGATTTTTTGCATTTTTGGTAGGTTTTTTCCCCCCACACATAATTCAGAATCAGGATCAATCACAACAAGCTTTATTATCATTGCACCGAGATACAACGAGAACATGTATGTACAGCTGTCCGAAAGATGGGCGGAGTGCATGAAGTTGCTACTATGAAATTGTGACCTTTTCTTATTCTTTTCAGAATAATGTTTTTGCTTAGATGAGAAAAGGGAAGAAAACATGAGGAGAGACGGTATTAAAAAAAAGATCTCTCACACCATGTCCTAGACAGGGCACGATTTGAGGCATCAAAAAAACCTACCACAGCAAAGTAACGTAAATAGACGTGATACATGTACATATAGGCCCCCCTCCCCCCCCCAGCCATTGTCCAGATAAGAGGTGTTTGTTATCATCAGCTCAGTTGAGGTTCCATCACTTGTCCATGGCCTTGAGGAAGGAAGGGGTGAGGAGACAGAGCATCTTTGTTTTTTCAAAACATGCCAGGAGGAGTTGAGATAAGTCCGCTGTCAAGGCCACATTTTGGGTCAGGCAGAACTAGTGAATTGCTGTTTCTGCCTTTTAAAGTCTCGCTGGTATATTCCTCTGATGGTGACTCCAAACAGCCAAATTGATTCCTTACATCGAAAGTCGAGCTTCCAGCTTTCTCCAAGATTATTCCACCTTCATGTGTGCTGCTAGAGAGTCCACAGTCCTGATAAACAGCCTGCCCCATCCAGCTCTCGCAGCTCATAATTCAGACTGAGTGCTGCCAGGCTTCGACACATCCACTCGAATTTGTAGACAATCCTGATTTCACCATCCAAACAGCAAGAAAAACAAAACAAAAACAAAAAAACTGTTGTCATCATGAATCCAATTTGTTCCTTTCGAGGTAAGAGGGTCCTCCTTACCCTGACTCGTTGGGAGAAGTTGATCAATTTTGTTGAGAGCTGATCAAAATCCTTAGAATTAGGAAGCAGGAAAAAAAGAGGCTCTTTAAGGGTTCACAGGATGAAAGAGTGCCAGAGTACAGAGAAAGAAAAAAAGTGTCATAAATTCAGCAGTATGATGTTTTTAATGTCCATTCTGCTGCCTTGTTCCAGCTCTGTGTCCACCGGTTAACTTGACTGTCCACGTCGTCTGTGAAACCAACACTGTGACCCTCACATGGAGCCCAGTGTCAGGAGCTACATACGTTCTGCAGTGGGAGATGATGGAGAGCGCACCCCCTTCTTTAACAGAGTACCCAACCTCCAACGCCTCACACTCTTTGTCTGACCTGCTGTGTGGGGAAAGATATGCTTTCCGCATTGCAGCTCAGGATGCAAACTGCAGAAGTCTCTTCAGTCCGCCTGTAGAGATAAGTACAGGTAGGATGTTTTCTATATGAGCTATACCTGCTGATGAGTGCAAAACAAAGATCGAAAACTAAAACAATCACACTTTTCTGCTTTTAGCTCCTTGTCTGCCCACAAACCTAATGGTTCAGGTGGACTGTGGGACAAACAATGGGAATTTCTCCTGGACGAACAGCAGCGGAGCAGGTTTCTACACAGTTCAGGCGACAGGAGAGGATGGACACGTGGCGTCCTGCTCCTCCACTGGCACTTCCTGCGCTGTGAAGCTTCACTGCGGCCGTGCGTACTCTGCAACGCTGGTGGCCTCCACAGACAGCTGCAACAGCACCAAACACACCAACATTTACTTCAACTCCGGTAAGATACATAGGAGAATGAAGTTAAAAATGCCAAGTCAATGTGTACATTTAAGAAAATGATCAAAATTAAATTGTTAAAATATATATACCGTATACTGTATGAAGTAGCGTAATGTGTATTGTATTAGTTAGAAAATTAGAAAGAGTTATTCATTTTGTACTATTACTGGAATATTATTATTGTTTGAACTGATTGTTTGAAAAAAGGGGCAGATCTAATAAGATTTTTCTTCTTTCTGTTACCTTTCATTTTTATATATTTTGTACATTATCATTTATGGGATTGTTTTTTTTTGTATTTTATTTTATTTTTTTTACAAAAAAACAAGAACAAATTTAGTAAACATAAAAATACAAGTGCAGACTCAGCACAATTCTAGATTTCTGCTACATCCATCTGACTTTAAAAAATGTTTAAATTGTCTCTAACTCTGTCAATTTCATATATATTGTCCAAAGATTTGGTGTGTTTAGCTGGGACTGATTCCAAACTTAAATCTTGAATGATAACAGATTGCACAAACTCTTAATTTAAAATGTTGCCATTAAAAAATTGGAGTCAACAGTTTTTGTCTGTTAGCAAAAATTTTCATGAACCACTGGACTGATTTGAATTAAACTTCTTGGACTTAATCACTGTTCTACAAAAACTTAACTTTTGGAGCCTACCTAATTTAAAGTGGCTCCCACAGCCAACTGAACTTAGAAAACACAAAAATAGATGCAACTCAGTCAATTTTACAGAAACTGTGCTGAAAGTTGGACTGGTTGTAGCTGACAGACATTCACAAAAGGCAACACAAGACCAGATCA
>JBBPBX010018801.1:33058-45181 GCA_038048925.1 Garcialebias charrua
CATTTATAGATGGCCTCCCTTCACACCTTATAGCCATCCTCTCACTCCAATATTTTTTTTATTTTTTTTTATTTTTTTTTTATTTTTTATTTTTTATATTTATTTATATTTTTTTTTTTTTATTTTATTTTTTTATTTTTTTTTTTAATAGAGAAAGAAAGAAAAGAGAAAGTGAGACAACAAAACAAAACAAAACAACAATTGTCCACAGAAAGAGCACAAGGCAAACACACCAAACCTCCGTCCACAATCCTGCAAAGCACATGACAGAACACAACAACGAAACATACAAGCATAAAGACTGATAATATTCATGACCTTGCAAATATTTCTATAAATACACATACCCATACCTACAAATATATATACAATATACATACATATATATTTATATTCATTTATATACCCATCTACATACATCTACTATACATCCCTGCATCCATTTGTGTGTGGTTGTGAGCATGCATAAGTGAATGAGGTTCCTCCAATAGAACATTTAGTAGCGACTGTGAAGCATCAGAGACCCGTCCCCCCAAAGCCCGAGACAGACGAAGGGGCGATCAAAGCCCAAGACCCCAGGAAGGACCCCGAGCCCAGAGTCCCCAGGACCACCCGAACAGGACGAGCCACTCGTCCACTCCCCAGATCCGACCAAGTGGAAGAACCGGACGAACCCCACCAGGGACCACACACAATGACCCCCCGGGGTCAACAGCGACAATACACAGGCCCCCGCCGGAGCCCGCTGCACCGACGTAGCCCCAGGGCCGGTCACCGAGGCTCGGGCACCGGGGACGCCCATCCCTCAGGTCCAGACCTGACAGGACCAGAGGACCCGAGCCCCACCAGGCAGCCACCAGGCCGAGCTGACAAACGCCCAAGCGCCCAGCCCCAGATAGTGAGGGCCCCAAGCACGCCCGTAGGCAGAGGAACACCCACCAGGGGGCCACGTGGCAGGAGCGCGACACTGGGTAGCCTCAGAAGTATCAGAGAGGGGGCAGTCCAAGTCCCAGCCTGACACTTAAACATTCATACACAGACACACTCATTCAGACCCACCCTCATCCTCACCCTCAGTCACAGAAAGACAAACAATAACGACACGCTCCATTCATAATCCCGATGCACACTCTATACCCCCTAGGTCCAAGACATGTACCTGCTCCCTACATGGGGCAGCCCACATCCAAACCCAGGAGGTAGACCCATTCATTCTGGGGTGGAGAGCAGCAGACGTCCAAGATCCGGCCCACCCCGCGCCCTGCCGACAGGACAGGACAGGACACCCGAGCCCAAGCAGCCCCAGAGGGAGCGCACTGCCAGCCCCGCCCACGGCGAACCCACAGGCCCCGAACCCCCCCACACCCCAGCACAACCCCTGACGGCCCACCCCCAGAATGTCCGCAAGGCAACCAGGGGGGCAAGAGAAAAATAAATAAATAATATATAAATAAATACATAATAAATAAAATTGAAATTAACAAATCAAGACCCCGACACACACACCCCAGCAAGCAAAAGTTCAATTTCTTATTTATTTATTTTTTACGTTCCAAACGTTGGCACGTGATATTAACGATTCTGTAAAAACACTTTTTAAATTTATATAACCTAAACTGCGATGATGAAAAAATAAATAAAATGTATCAAAGTACTATAGTTCAAACATGTAAAATCCAACTTTTTTTATGATGTTTCTAAATCCCAAATCCCATAGATTGATAATGGGTTTTAATTAGTGAGCGGGTTCGGATGTTGTCAGTCCATACAATGGGCGTTATTAGCTGTTATCATCCCCATAGCGGCGAAACTGTCCAATCTACCTCCTAGCTTGTTTAAAAAAAAGTTATCAGCGTTATTATCGCTATGAGTAGGCAGCGTGTTTCCGTGAACCCGGAAGTGTATAGTGTTTTTGTTTTTTTCAGCTTATGTAACCGTTTTCCTAAACCTAACCTTAAACCTGACCCCGAGGGCCAACCCTAAACCTAACCAAGACCCTAAACCTAACCCAAGACCCTAAACCTAACCCAAGACCCTTTACTCTAAACCTAACCACGTAGCTAAAGACGGAGCCTGCTGTCATTGCTTGTACCTTTAAACCTCCTAGGAGGTACAGGAGGGGCAATCTGACTCTACGTATGGGGATGATAATAACTGATAACGGCCATTTAATGGTTGATAACATCCGAAGCGGGTGAATTAGTGCAGTTTTTTGGCTACTTTTGTTTACTGTGACCAAAAGTCACAGCACATCCAGCTGAGACGCACATTTTGATGTTTAATTTGTAAGTTTTGTTTTGTAGCTTTGCAACAAAATGCAGGGCACGGCCTTCATGAACGTGTTTTCACTTATCGTTGGACGCTGATGCAGCCGGCAGATCAGAATGAGTTCCAAATGTTCAATATCTTTGACTTTTTTTAAACTGTTTCTCATTTTCCGCCCTCCGCCTCTTGTCTTTAGCCCCGTGTCCTCCTTCCGGTGTGTCAGCTGCTCTGAACTGCACCACCCGCAGCGCCCTGATCAGCTGGAGTAATGCTGCTGCGGCTGTAGCCACGTCCTACAGCGTCCAGGCAACCTCCTCCACCGGATACAACACCTCTTGCAGTGCTGGGGGCACGTCCTGCCACCTTGACAACCTGGTTTGTGGTCAGGAATACTCTGTTGTTGTGGAGGCCGTTCATACTGGTTGTTCTGGTCCCGTCAGTGCGCCGGCCACGCTCACTACAGGTGAGATTCACTGAAACGCTTCAAACTCCTGATGTGAACACAGCTGACTGGCTTCGTCTCCTCAGAGCCCTGTGTTGCTTTGAACGTCTCCGTTCACTACAATGTGAGCGCTGCCTGGGTGTCGTGGAACGCAGCGGATGGTGCCAGCTCATATTCTGTTCAAGCTGTGGTGAACCAGGTCCCAGTGGTCCACTGTGACACCACCAGCACCAGCTGCTTCCTCAGTGGTCTTCAGTGCAGTCAGGTCTACGACGTCACTGTGACGGCACGAAACCAGGCCTGCGACGGCAGGACTTCTGAAATCTCCCACCTCTTGACAGGTTTGTTCCACAAAAGGAACGCGGAGTACAGGTAGTTTTATGTGTTTTTTTATAGGGGTGCGAATCTCTCAGTGTCTGGAGAATCGATTCGATTCCGATTTTTGGTGTCATGATTCGATTCAAAATCGATTTTTCGATTCAGAAACGATTTTTGATTCAGAAACGATTTTTCTATTAAAATGGTCAAAAATTTAGTTTCAGTTTTGTAACTGACAAGCTGAAAAGAATAAACAACAATGTAAACAAATGGAACATTTATTTAAAACAGTAATTTTGGGTTCCTTATTGTATCAAAATTTTTGCATCGTTTGATATTTATACCAAAAATAGGAACAAATAATACAGGAATGCATTAAAATTATTTAAACAACTTAAAGTACTGAATACCCTGATGCATGCTCCATAATCCAGGTAGAAAAATCTACCAGGGTTTACCAGACTTAGCTTTTTTAGTTTTTAAAGTACTGAAGTTTTATGATTTGGTGGACTATAATATTTTGTTAGTAATGTATAGGGCTCATAAGAATATGCTACCTTCAAATGTATTTTGTTAAGAGAGAAAGCTGCTAGTCTAAAGGGAAGTGAAATTTTTACAAAGCCAAGGTATAGGACTAGTTTGAAGGGACGGTTTATTTCAGTACAGGAAGTTGAATTGTGGAATGGTTTGGGAAATGATGTTAAAATGTAAACTCTGTGATCATGTTTAAAAAAAAGGATAAAACTAAATTGTTAACAACAAAATACTAAAACTTTTAGTTAAGTGTTTAATGTTCTAGATATTTGTAGATTGTGAAAAGTTATTCTTTTTGCTCTGTTATTTATAGAAGATTATTGTTTGAATTGATTGTTTGAACTTGTTTTGTTTTTGGAAAAAGGGGCAGATGAAATAAGATATATTCTTCTTTCTGCCACCTTTCATTTTATGTACAGTATTCTTTCATATATGAGATATGGTTTTATGTTCTTTATCTTTTGGGTTTTAACGTTAAATTTTTATTTTTATTTTGGGGCTTTTAGAACCGATTCTGAATCGCCAGGACTACGAATATAGATTCTTTAAAAATCAATTTTTTTTTCCTGCACCCCTTAACGTGTGTGTGTGTGTTTGCTCCCTCATTCAGCACCCTGTCCGCCAACCAATGTTCAAGCCACTTTTGCCTGTGAAGACCTCACTGCAGCCGCCACCTGGCAGCAGAGTAACCTCGCCGTGGGCTACGTCGCATACTTTGATAACCAAAATGGCCACTCCACTTCCTGCGTTGGCACAGACTCGGATACAAGCTGCGAGGTCTCTGGGTTGAAGTGTGGCACTGCGTACGAAGTCTGGGTCAAAGCTCTCGGACAGTCAAACAACAGCTCAGACAGCTCTGTGGTCTCCCTGACATCAGGTAAAAAATACTACAAACTACTCAAATAAGCGCAGCTGGTTATACTAGTTGTACATTTTACTCCAGAAGGCACGTGGTCTGGTCAGTTGTTTTGGGGGATTTTTTTTTTTTTTTACACCATAAGGTGAGACGACATTGGCAACCAGATCTTTCAATCATGGACCAAGGGTTTTAAACTGCAATCAGACAAACAGAAACAAATAATCTAAAACACTCATTTTAATGGTAATTTCTTTTTTTTTACTTTACGCAAATTAGTGCTGTATTAATCAGACAATCAGCCTTTATTACGCAGCTTATTTCTGCCATTATTTATTAAAGGTCAAAGGTCAACGTTATTTAAACAAAAAACATCTGAAAATGGCTTTGAAGGAAATAGAAAACAACTAAACTATAAAGTAGTAAACTATATAAAATCTTTAAGTGTATACGTAAAAGTTTCCTTGTCATTATGCACAAATGCTAATATCAGATTATCTATAGGGTGCTGTTTGTAAAGTTAATAATAATAATAATAATAAACTTTATTTGTATAGCACCTTCCAACAATGCCTTGCATTGACCAAGGTGCTTAACAGGATAAAAAGATGAATAAACTGGAACAATAAATCAATGAAAATAGAATAAGAAACAACAGCAATAAAAGAAGGCAATGGAAGTAAAAAATGCTACATACTAAAACTTTTTGAACAAGAGGAAATAAAAAGGCAATGTAAATAAAAAATGTTGCATATTAAAATACCAAAAGTAATAAAAGTTACACACTGCAAGCTTATTTGAACTAGTGGAAATAAAAAGGCAATGGAAATAAAAAATGCTACATACTAAAATACCAAAAGTAATAAAAGTTACACACTGAAAGCTTTTTTGAACAAGTGGGTCTTCAGTCTGGTTTTGAACAGAGTCAGATCAGAGGTGGCACGCAGCTCAAGGGGGAGACTGTTCCAGGCTTTTTTAGGGCCGGCAACAGAAAATGTTACACAGTCAAAAATTAACAGCAATGTTTTGGTTTATTTATCCTTTAATAAGAAAAAAATGTTTTTTTTGTTTTTGTTTTTTTCTTTAGTTATTATATTTCACCATGTTATTCATACATTTACAAATGTCATAGTTCCCGACTAAACACTTCCTGTGGTGGAAGTGGTCTCCAGCTACAAGTACTTGTGTGTGCACCTGAATGATAACCTCAGCTGGGGCAACAACACTACCAGCCTGATCAAGAAAGGTCATCAGAGACTCTACAGGTAGTCCCCGATTTACGAGCGCTCTGATCTACGAGGTTCCAGACACGAGCTGGCGAATTTTTTTGAAAAAACGCAAAAAATACTGAGTTTTTCTGTGTTTTTTCACCACAGTTCGTTAGCTGAAACATGTGGACACACGTTTCCGATCTTTTTTATGCACTCGTAAGCAGTTTTTCGATGAAAAACGAGTGTTTGTAGTCGCGCTAGCAAAACCGTTCCAATTTACGAGCGAAATTCCGGACTTACGAGACACGTGGCGGCCGTTCCAAATTACGAGATTTCCGGTTTACGAGCGCCTCGTTGTAACGGAACTCGCTCGTAAATCGGGGACTACCTGTACTTCCTCAGACGGCTGAGACGAGCTGGTCTGAGCAGCCCAGTCCTCACCTCCTTCTACAGGTGTGCAGTGGAGAGCATCCTGTGCTCCAGCATCAACGTGTGGCATGGAGGCTGCACAGTTGCAGAGAGAAAAGCTCTACAGAGAGTGGTGAAGGCTGCACAGAAGTCTGTTGCAGTCAGTCTCCCCACCATCACAGACATCTACACGTCCAGATGCAGGAAGAGAGCCACCTGCATCATGAAGGACCCCACTCACCCAGCACACACACTTTTTGTTCCACTCCCTTCAGGCAGAAGGCTGAGGAGCATTAAGTGCAGAACCACCAGGCTGAGGAACAGCTTCTACCATGAGGCTGTTAGACTCATGAATCTCTAACCAAGAAAAATATATATATATGGAAAAAAAGTGAAAAATCACTGTAATGCCATTTGTTAATTTGTGCTGCTGACAATCCATGATGCTGATCTCATGCTGCTGATTATTTCATGTTGCTTTGTTCATTAGTCCTTGTCTGCTCACACAGACTCATGTCCGTGCTGCTGTTATTTTGGCATATTGTTTTTGTACCATTAGTGTTTAGTGTATTATTCGTTCAGTGAATGTAGTATATTCTTAGTTCATGACTCAGATTTGACTAATGTTTTTCTTTACAATTTGCGTTTTTGTTGGCTGTAACTGGGACCCTGCGTACATAGTTTTGTCCCACCTCATGTATCACGTGTGGTGTGTATGACAAATAAATCTCTCTGAATCTGAAATACTTAACTTGCAAGTTAAATATTTAGTTTGTAAATTAAACATTTAGCTATGACATAAACATTTAGTTTGTAGTCTAAATATTTAGTTTGGAGCCAAATATTTAGATTACTAACTAAATATTTAACTTGCAAGCTAAATATTTAGTTTGTAAATTAAACATTTAGCTATGACATAAACATTTAGTTTGTAGTCTAAATATTTAGTTTGGAGCCAAATATTTAGATAAACTAACTAAATATTTAACTTGCGAGCTAAATATTTAGTTTGTAAACTAATATTTAGCTTGTAAATTAAGTAGTTTGGAACTATGACATTTATAAATGTATGAATAACATGGTGAAAATGTGACTTTGAAAAAAAAAAAACGGTTGTTATCTCTTGTGAAAGGCAAACCAAAATATTGCTGTTAATTTTTGACTGTGTAACTTTACAGACCACACCCCATAATTACCTTGTCATTTATAAATGTAAATTATAATTGAAAATCTAAGCATTTACATGTTTTTATTTTTTTATTTCTCCCTGCTCCTTCAGGGCCGTGCAAACCGAGCAGCATCAGCGCCGTCGTGGACTGTGAGGTCCACTCCGTGGCTGTTTCCTGGCAGCCCGGCGCCGGAGCGACGTTTTACGATGCTGTGTTCACATCTTCATCATCAGGCCACGTGGCCAGCTGCTCCACTAACCTGACCAGCTGCCAGCAGAGCTCCCTGCAGTGTGGAGAGGAGTACAACGTCACCGTGGTGGCTGCTGGAGAGACGTGCAACAGCTCTGCTCAGATGGCAGGACATCTCACCACAGGTGCAGCAATGGGTGTATCCATACAAGTGTGTGTTTGGAGCAGATTATTTATGGATGCTGGTGAAGATTCTCAGTCGTCCAGGACATGATAAAATCAAAAAAAGGCGTTCAATACAAGATCAACTGGACTTTATTTGTTACAGAAAACGTTTCGACCTCTATCCAGAGGGCTTTATCAACTCTATGAGCAGACTGTGTGCGAGTGGAGTTATAACAGTCTTAGACACGCACCAACCTATGTAAATTGCAAGCTGAGGTAACACATACATGTAAATTGACAAATCACACCTTAACAGTAGGGGTTCCTTGAGGTCTCTGACCTCAGTTGTGTGTCTTCTGTCAGAGACCTCAAAAAACTCCTGTTAAGGTGTGATTTGTCAATTTACATGCACATGTATGTGTTACCTCAGCTTGCAATTTACATAGGTTGGTGCGTGTCTCCTAAGACTGTTATAACTCCACTGGCACACAGTCTGTTCATAGAATTGATAAAGCCCTCTGGATAGAGGTCGAAACGTTTTCTGTAACAAATAAAGTCCAGTTGATCTTGTACTGAACGCCTTTTTTGATTATTTATGGATATTTTCTCCCTCAGCTCCCTGCCTGCCCACTCAGGTTGACGTTGAAGTCAGCTGTGAGTCTGACGGTGATGCTGCCGTGTCCTGGAGTTCAACTTATGGCACAGCAAACGTTTCACTGAAGGCCTTCGTCGGAGGGAGTCTTCAAACTCTGTGCACAGCTCAGCACAGCAGCTGTAACGTGGCGGGTTTAAGCTGCGGAGAATCCTACAACCTCAGCCTCACCGCCAGCAACGAGCAATGCAGCCTCACAGCGCCGACGCACATCAACCTCAGCACACGTACGTTTCAACAGATCTTTATTTGTGGCACCGTTCGGTCTGTTTGTCCACAAGCTGAGTCTTTCCCTCGAAAACACCTTTCTCAGGTCCCTGCCCTCCTCAGAGTGTGGATGTCAGCCTGCAGTGTGGCTCTCGCACAGCTGACCTGTCCTGGGAGGCCAAATCTGAATTCGCACTGTACACAGCAAGTGCAATCAAAGCTTCGAGAGGAAACGAGGCAACATGCAACACTACAGGGTCCAGCTGTCAGTTTTCTGGTCTAGACTGTGGAGAAATGTATAACTTTACAGTCAGAGCGTACAGTCAAGGCTGCTGGAGCCTGACCAGTAAGACTGTCTCCATCCAAACAGGTAACACAGGCTGAGGATGTTTGAAGTACTGGAAGACTGTTGAACGTGTTGACTGGTTTTTCTTTCTCTCTCCTCTCAGAGCCTTGCCAACCTGTGAATGTTTCTGCTCAGGCAGACTGTGACAGTGAGAAGGTCCAGATGTCCTGGCACCAGGCAGACGGTGTTGTGAATTATGTAGTTACAGTCACAGGAAACCTTGGACACATGGAGGTCTTCAACACCAACCAAACTGCTCTTTCAGCCACTCTACCTTGTGGACAACACTATAATGTGACTGTTCAAGGACATGGCAGCGAGTGTGACGGCGTCCCCAGTGCTCCATTCTTCTTCAAAACTGGTATTTATTCTGTTATTGATCATCAGACATCATATATTGTTGTGTGAATGCTCGTTCAGCATGTGCACCACCGTTTTCCTGTTTTTATCATCCTCTACTTTTTTTTAATCAAACAACTTCTGCACAGGTTGTGCTATTTTAGCCACTCATATTAAAATGTTCAGCTCATTCAGGAGATATGTGCTGTAACTTATAAATTACTTTTCACAATATTGAACTTTACATAGTCATAGAGATGCAGTAAAACCTCCTAAATGTGTTCAAAAACACTGAAATCAGCCTTTCATATTAAAACTACGGTAGTCATTTTTGTAACTTTTATTTTTCATCATTTAACTTTTTTTTTAACAAATAATTTCCCATAGAAATACACTAATATCTCTCAATCTGTGTCTGTTCTCCTTTGCTACTTTTAGCTTATAACTACCGTTTTGCTATTTTTAGCTTGTATCCAGCCTTTTGCTTTTTTTAGCTTCTAGCTAGCCATTTGATATTTTCTGCTTGCTTTTTACTATTTTTAGCTTTAAGAAAGCACTAAGTAGTTTTAGCTATTAGCTATCATTCTGCTAAAATTAGCTTTTAGCTAGCCTTTTGCTACTTTAGTATATAAGTCAGAGTCAGAGAGTCAGAGTCAGAGAGTCTTTATTGTCATTTGCACCGCATGTGGTACATGAGATGAAAACGAGATTATGTACACGAGGTTCCAGTGCTATAAGTGCTATGTATTGTCATCATTATGTTTCCATACAATGACAAAATTGGTTCTCTGCATTTTACCCATCGCACTTGGGATACACCCAGGTGGAGCGGTGGACGGCTGTTGGGTGTGCGGGGAGCAATTGGGGATTAGGTGTCTTGCTCAGGGACACCACGACATGTGGGAATGGCTGGGAGTCAAGCCGCGACTCTCTAGCACCAAGTCGGCTTCCATACCTCTACCTCATCTCGGCCCCTCCTTCATTCTATCGTTTTACTACTTGTAGCTAATGTTTTGTTTCTTTTGGCTTTTGTGTAGTGTTATGCTCGTTTTAACATTTAGCTTGTGTTTAGCTCCTTTTGGCTTTTAGCATGTGTTTTGCTTCTTTTTGCTTTAACAACACATCAAAGTTCAGCAGCCATTCAGCACTCTTCTAGTTTTGACTTCACGTTTTGTTGTTTACCTGTGATTTGGGTCCATCCTCTCTCCACAGGCCCATGCACGCCCTCAAATGTGGCTCCCTCACTTCAGTGTGAGTTGCACAGAGGCTCTGTCAGCTGGAGCCCCAGTGATGGTGCTGAGTCATACGTCGCCATAGCAACTGGCCTTGACGGACACACTCACCTGTGTCTCACCGACACCACTTCCTGCACGTGGAACGACCTGCACTGTGGGGATGAGTACGCTGTTGTAGTGCACGCCGAGGCTGACAACTGCACAAGCCCCCCGAGCAACAGCTCCATCATCTATATGGGTACGATACAGAAAATTTGAACATTTTAAATGATTTTAGATTACTTGAAAAAAACTATTTAAAGGAAATCGCTCAGCTTTGGAGTAATACACGACATATCAGTAAAAGACTGGAATTTTAGTTTTATGTTTTGTCTGAAAATAAATGTATCGGTCAAAATGAGGTGGAGAGACCACGAATGTCATTGTCTGTGTGTGCACGAGTGTGTTCAATTATCTGTAAAGTTTGAGGAATAAAAAGAAGCTACAATAGCAGTAATGGTCAGTCAGGTCATCTGGACAGTTGCTTTTTGTGTTGAGAGATGTTTCGCCCTCCATCTGAAAGACGTCATCGGTCTGAGGAGTCACAAGTAAACTGTTTTCCCAACCAACCAGTACACTCCTTTAGTGGACCAACCAGTTTGCCCCTCAGATGGAGGGCGAAAATGTTTTGCAACAAAAAAAGTAACTGTCCAGATCAGAGGTCTGCAATCTTTAGGATCACAAGAGCCATTTGTGTTCAGAGCGCTGAACAGAACCTGTTACAACTGTGATGCTCAACTGGTGGCCCGTGGGCCACTTTAGGTTTGTTGAAGGAGACTTTTGTGGCCGGTAGGGGTGACATTATAAAGCTAAAAATATTTAATGATTTTTAACATTTATTGATATTTTTAGAATTTAAAACAAATTAAAAGACCAGATTATTGTAAAGAGGGGGAATATAGTGTTTTTGAATAATAATAAAAAACAACTATGAACTATGCAGACCGATGTTAATTTTTAATTGTGGGAAAAATATTTAAGTATAGGAAAAAAAGCAACAAGTTAAAGCATTTGCAAAAGAAATGACATTAAAACAGTTAAAACCACATAGTACTTGTTTGTTGTTTTTATGTCAACCAATAAAATTCAGTTTTATGTTAGTTTTGGTCAAAACTTGGAGCCGCTGCAGAGGGACCAAAGAGCCACATGTGGCTCCAGAGCCGCAGGTTGCAGACCCCTGGTCCAGATGATCTGACTGACCATTATGGGATTTATTTTTAACCTGGATTACGTATAAGCTATAATACCATTAACTAAGACTCAGACAGCTTTACAGATGCTGAACTAAAACTTGACATGGTTTTAGTTGAGAATCATTTGCAAAATTGCAACATATACTTCTAGCTCTACATACCGCCCAAGAATCTCTACAGGGTCCAGCTGTCAGTTTTCTGGTCTAGACTGTGGAGAAATGTATAACTTTACAGTCAGAGCGTACAGTCAAGGCTGCTGGAGCCTGACCAGTAAGACTGTCTTAGTCCAAACAGGTAACACAGGCTGAGGATGTTTGAAGACTGTACTGGAAGACTGTTGAACGTGACCGTGCTTTCTCTGTGGTAGCTCCTAAGCTCTGGAATGACCTCCCATAGACATAAGACAGGCCTCTTCACTTGCTGTTTTTAAGTCTCTTCTTAAAACCCATCTTTTTTCTTTGGCTTTGGGGTGTCTATGAGTGCACACCTATTTCTCCAGCTCCCCGGGCGCTTTCGGGCTGCTCACTGCACCACCTGGTAGGTGGTTGGGTTAAA
>JBBPBX010018802.1:25762-45180 GCA_038048925.1 Garcialebias charrua
AATTCAATAGGCGTGCCACCAAATGACCAATCAGCTACCTCAATTTGTCCCGTAGGTAAACACTCCTTGTCTGGAGCTGTATCGCAGCTGCTCAAATGACGTCAAGAATTTGGTGCGAAAATGCAAGAATATACGCGAGAATGTATGCTGGGGTATAGGGCTGAACTCTCTGCGTACAGTACACGCGTACGGACATGTACTGGGGGCTTTAGTGTCAGGAGCAGAGCCAGGAGTAATGAGGGGATTGTTCCTGTTCTAACTGTGTGTAAACAAGCATTAGTTCCAATATAAACACTTTCTAAACAACAGTAGTCACTCGTTATATTGTTATCATTAAAAGTAAGATAATAAATACATAAAGCAATGAAAGGGAATAGTATGAACGTAATATGAAATAAGCCTGCATATTTTGCCATTGAAAATATATTAATTGGTCAAGTCAAAATGTGTTTTCCATATCAAATGTACTAAAGCTTTACAAATTATTGTCCTGATGCAGGCTCAATAAATGTTTATGTTTATGTTTATTAAATTTGTTCTTTTTTTTTTTACAAAAGAAACAATACTAGACAATCTCATAATGATAGTGTACAAAATGTAAAAAAATGAAAGGTAGCAGAAAGAAGAATAAATCTTATTATATCTGCCCCTTATCTCCAACAATCAGATTAAACAACAGTAGTCAAACCATGTAAACAATAATAATCTTCAACCAACTTTTTCCAACAATCAGGTTAAACAATAATATTCTTCAACCAACAGTACAAAATGACTAACTCTTTCTAATTTTCTAACTAATACAATACACATTACAGGTAACCCCCGACCTACGACCCCATCGACCTGCGAACCACGGGACTTACGAACATATCATATTTAATAAAAATATGAATTAAAAAAAAAAAAAAAAAAATTTTTTTTTTTTTTTTTTTTTTTTGTGTTTAAATGTTCTTAATTTCATGTGTACATCACTTTGTTGCAGCTCTGGTTGTTTTAAAGGCTTTATAAATAATAATTATGATAAAAAAGATCATTTCTGATCATTTTTGAGCAATTTTTGAGCAATTTTGGGAAACAGGAAGTAGGTCTTCAGTTTACACGGTCACAAATTAATGTAGAACACCGGACGCTATTTAAGGTTCAGTCACTGGGGTCTCCGGTCACAAATTAATGTAGAACACCGGCGGACGCCATCTTAGGTTAGCTGCCGAGAGCTGGACGAAGACTGGTGACCAGGATGGCTTCATATGGATTAATTACTAGCTGGAAACGTCTCTGTGAACTTTGTGGATGTCTCAGGCAGGAGCGGATTTATCGCCGATCGTGCCAGGCCGCCGTGCGAACACCTCCAGCCGGCCTGGCTACACCTCCGGCCTGGCTAGCTCCAGAGCTAACACTGGAGCTAACACGGGAGCCGGCCTTTTGAACACTGGTGACCAGGATCGCATCATGTGGATTAATTACTAGCTGGAATAGCTCTGTGGACGTCTCAGGCTGGAGCAGCGGCTGGAGCAGCAGAAGCTGCAGATTGATCGCGCCGCCGCTCCAACACTAGCTCATGGCTTGGCTAGCAGAAGCTAGCCAGCTAGCTAACACAGGCCTGGAGCAGCTGCGGTGGCGCGCTGCTCGGCCCGACAACAATCAACGCATGGCAACCTAAGATGTCGGCTTTGACCATCTCAAAGTAAGAAAATATATTTTTATTTATTCTGTAAATGTGAATAGCAATGTTTAACATTACAGTACACTACTTTACATGCTTAAATGTGTGCGCACGCTCCGTTAGCATGATAAATAAAGGTTGAATGAATGAATGAATGAATAATTTTTTTTTTTAAATATAATTTTCACCCCCTACCTACGAACGGATCGAGCTGCGAACCGTTCTCAGGTCCCGATCTCGTTCGTAACACGGGGGTTCCCTGTACGTTATTTCACATATATTTTTTAACACATTTGTTTTGATCATTTTTTTAAATGTAAACATTGACTTGGCATTTTTAACTACATTCTCCAAGCCATTCCATAATCTAATTCCCTGGATTGAGGTAGAACGTCCCTTCAAACTGGTTCTGAATTGTGGTTTTACAAACAACTCTGTTCCCTTAAGATTATAACAACTTTGTCTTTTAACAAAGTGCATTTGGATATTTAAAGGTAATGCATTATTTTGAGCTCTATACATAACTGATAAAATATTATAGTCTACCAAATCATGGAACTTCAGTAATTTTAGTTGATAAAATAATGTACTTGATGGATGACGGTAATGCTTTCTAGTGATAATTCTTACAGCTCTTTTCTGTAATACAAAAATAGGCTTTGTGATTGTTTTACACGCATTCCCCCAAACATCAATACAATAGATTAAGTGTGGAACAATGATTGTGTTATACAACAAATACAGAGCTTTATCATTCAATAGGTCTCTGACTTTGTACAGTACTGCTATCGATTTAGCTATTTTTATTCTTACAGAATTTATGTGTTGTTTCCATGTCAGTTTGTCATCAATGATAACACCCAAAAACTTCACCTCATTCACTCTACAAATCTCAACATCCTCAATTTTGAGTGGAACATCAACAGTTTTCTTTTTATTACCGAATATCATGTAATTAGTTTTCTCTAGATTTAATGATAATTTATTTATTTTAAACCAAGTTTGTATCTTGACAAATTCTGTCTTTATCAATTCTAACATTTGTTCTATATCTTCACCTGAACAGAAAAAAGTGGTATCATCAGCGAAAAGTACACATTTAAGGAGTCCTGACACATTTACCAAGTCATTCACATATAAAATAAAAAGCTTTGGTCCAAGTACAGAGCCTTGGGGAACTCCACATGTGATATTACAGAGGTCAGATCTTACATCATTTATTTGTACAAATTGTTTCCTATTTTTTAAGTAGCTAGATACCCACTGTAATGCTGGTCCTCTAATACCATATTTGTTCAGTTTTTCAAGGAGAATGGTGTGATCAATAGTATCGAATGCTTTTTTTAAATCAACAAAAATACTGATACAATATTGTTTTTGATCGACAGCAGTAGTTATTTGTTCCATTAATTCCATGAGAGCCATTGATGTAGAGTTTTTTGATCTAAACCCATACTGACTGTTGCTTAGAATATTTTGTTTATCTATAAATTGGTCTAGTCTGTTTACAAATAGTTTTTCAAGAATTTTTGAAAACTGTGGTAACAAGGATATAGGTCTATAATTGTTGAATACACATTTATCACCATTTTTAAAAAGAGGAACGACCTTAGCTACTTTCATATTATCTGGAAAAATTCCTGTTGAAAATGATAAGTTACATATGTATGTGAACGGCTCAATAACATGGCTCATTATGTCCTTTACAAACATCATATCCATGCCCACCCAGTCTTTCGATCTCTTGTCTGTAATGCCCCTTTTCCACCGGTCGGCTCGGGTCGGATGTTACGTCATATGTGCGTCGCAGAGACCCCCTTTCATCCTTTTCCACCGGATATTCCGTGCTGAGCCGCGCGAGATTTCTTGAGATTTTCGGGCTGGTTTCAGAGGTGTACTGAGGCGAGCTGACCCGCTCCGGAAGGAGGAAGGAGGAGACTCGAGCAGTTTTCACGGAAGCAAGGGACGCGATCACTGCAGGACTTTACATGATAAACACGGTAAAAACAATTATTATTTTTTAAATTTATAGCAAAGATGGGTCTTCAGCTGAACGTGTCCTTAATAAAATCACGTACTGCTCAAAACTGCAGGATTTCAAAAAATAGGTTCGCCACGAGCAACACGCGGCGCGCGGGCGGCTTTATGTCTTTAAATGTAGCTCAATGAACAGGTATAAAATATATTTCATAGCTGACTTTATAGTACGAGGGCTCCTGAGCTTAACCACGCTTTAATATTGTCACGTAGTGGTCAAATATGCTGCATTTAAAGTAGTTTCGCTTTGACTTTTTCCAAAACCTGTGCTTGCACAACGAAAATAAATTATAAAAATTCGAATTTTATTTCAAATAACTCCAACAGGATACATTTCGTATATGAACATGTTGTGATCACACTAGATTTTTTTGAAAAATATCAGCTATGTGGTTTTTGATAGAATTGATAATATGTGATACAAAGTACAAGGGAGAAAATTAATGGTGGTAGCTTGACACATTTATGTCTATAAAACATTGAATTTTATTTCAAATAACTCCAACAGGATACATTTCGTATATGAACATGTTGTGATCACACTAGATTTTTTTGAAAAATATCAGCTATGTGGTTTTTGATAGAATTGATAATATGTGATACAAAGTACAAGGGAGAAAATTAATGGTGGTAGCTTGACACATTTATGTCTATAAAACATTGAATTTTATTTCAAATAACTCCAACAGGATACATTTCGTATATGAACATGTTGTGATCACACTAGATTTTTTTGAAAAATATCAGCTATGTGGTTTTTGATAGAATTGATAATATGTGATACAAAGTACAAGGGAGAAAATTAATGGTGGTAGCTTGACACATTTATGTCTATAAAACATTGAATTTTATTTCAAATAACTCCAACAGGATACATTTCGTATATGAACATGTTGTGATCACACTAGATTTTTTTGAAAAATATCAGCTATGTGGTTTTTGATAGAATTGATAATATGTGATACAAAGTACAAGGGAGAAAATTAATGGACGTAGCTTGACACATTTATGTCTATAAAACATTGAATTTTATTTCAAATAACTCCAACAGGATACATTTAGTATATGAACATGTTGTGATCACACTGTGTTGTTTAAAAAAAAAAACAGTTTCTGGACGAGTAGGATTCTGGACCCCGCCCACAGAAGGGGTACAAAAAAGCTGTGGAAACAGAACATAGATGTGACCCGACCCGAACTGAGCCGACCTGAGCCGATCCAACCCGAGCCGAGCCGAGCGGTGGAAAAGAGGCATAAGATGTTTTACTACATTCATTATTTCCTCTTTGTTAGTTCCATTTAGGAAAATACTATTTGCACAACCTGTAATTGAGTGGATCATATTTTTATCTACTTTTGGTATCTTAGCTGCAAGGCTTGATCCAACATTCACGAAATATTGATTAAATCCATTTACAATTTCATTTTCATCATGAACTTCATCGTTGTCTTTTACAAAATATTTTGAAATACCAGTTTTTGCTTTATGATTCTTCAGTACACCATTCATTACTCGCCATGTTGCTTTCATATCACCATTAGTTTTATCTAATAATTTACTATAATATTCTTTCTTATGTTTCCTTATAATCCCTACTAATTTATTTTTATACTTTTTATATTTTTCTTCTGCGCTCTGACTTCGCAATTTCAAGAAACATGAATACAAATAATTCTTTTTTTTACATGCATTTCTTAACCCTTTTGTCATCCATGGTTGATCATTCGTATTTCTCTTTGTGTAATTTGTTTGCACACAATTCTTTTCATACAGGGTTTCCAAGATATTCATAAACTCATCATATGCTCTGTTCGCATCATCAACATACACATCATTCCAGTCTTGTTTATCCAGATCCTCTTTCAATTTTTCCAAAACTTTTTTTGATGTGTTTATGATCTTTTTCTTCGTTGTGACTGCTTTTGTGATATTTTGATCATTTTTAAAGATTGTGAAAACTGGTAAATGATCACTTAAGTCGGTCGTTAAGATACCACCTATCACATCCCCATTTGTTATATTTGTGAAAATATTATCAATTATTGTGGCACTATGAGTTGTAATTCTTGTTGGCTTTGATATCAATGGATACATATTTAAACTGTACATTGAGTTTATAAATGTGCTTATGTTATTTGAATCTGTTTTATTTCCCATATCAATGTTAAAGTCTCCACACAAAAAAATATTTTTATTAAAACTCTTCTCCATTAGTTCCAAGATTTTATCAGTGAATATTTCTATATTTGCTCCTGGTGATCTATATACACAACTTATTATTATGTTTTTATCGTTTTTGTTTATAATTTCTATTGTTATCATTTCCATAATATTATCAACTATTATTGACATTTCATTATTTAATTTACATTTTATTTCATTATTGACAAATAGTGCGACACCACCACCTCTTTTATTATTTCTGTTCATATGATATAATTCATACCCCTCGATGTGAATATTACTTGTGTTATCATCATTAAGCCATGTCTCTGACAGCGCTATTATCGTAAAAGTTCTATTTAATTGTTTTAAGTAATCTGTTATTTTGGATATGTTTGCATTTATACTTCTGCTATTAAAGTGAATAATGGAGAGAACTCCATTTGATATATTGATGTCATTAAACTGCTCTTCATTATAATATTCGCTATCTTTTATTACAGGAAAAAAATGTGCATCAATCACATTTTCAACATTATATATTTTAGGTTCTGAGTCTTCGTATGTTGTCATGTTCTAATGTATTTGTTCATTCCACTGTATATTTTATCCATTTTGATTGTGAGTTGTTTCATTGATTTGTAATTTTTCATCTCTTGAATTCATCCAGATCCGTCAGCTCTTTTATCATTTTAGGCTGAGACCCTTCCTTTGCTTTGATAAAGACGTATCCATTTCTAGTCCATGTTGATGCTATTTTTTTTCTTTGTTTTTTAACCACCTTGCTTCTTTTGCAATTTTTCCATTTTTCTTGGTAAGATGTTCATTTATGTAAACGTCTGATCCCTTCAGATTTCTTCTATTTTGCATAACATAGTTTTTTGTATTCCTGCTAATGAACTTAACGACCACTGACGGTTTGAATCTTGGTGAATTACTGGGCAGGGTGTGACAGAATGAAATGTCCTCATAGTTTATGTCCATGCTCATGTCCTGTAAGAAATTAACTACAAGTTCCTCCAGAGTCTCTTGTTCTTCCTGAGATTCATACTCATTTGGATCATTGTTATTAGGAGCTCTTTGATGTGTCCGACACTTACTAACATCAAGTCCTGAGATGACCACGTTGTCTTGCTTTGTAAATTGTTCTAAATCCTCTATTTTTTGTTCTAAATCAGCAATTCTCTTGTCTTTGTTAGTTATCAGTTCTTTCAGTTCTCTTATTTCTTTAACCAGCCTGGCCTGGGAATCCATCTTTGCTGTTAAACTTTCTATTTGTCCACTCATAAAGTTGAGTGATTCTCTAAAGTCTTGCATATCTGAGTTGTTTCCCTCCGAGTTTGATGACTTTTGTCCTCTATTTTTCATATTTATTTATGTGATATGTGTTAGCTGAAAATGTAGTCCTCTGGACAGATTCTTCTTTGTATCAAAAAGACTTCTTCAGTCTGAGGAGCTGTGACAAACTCAGTCATCTTTCCTCCTTGATATAGAGGAATGATGGTTTGAGAGAGGAGTAAAGGAGGCCATCTTTGTGAAAAGAAACCGTCCATCATTAAACAGAGGTGGAGGCCTCCGTGTTCAACTGTCCCCCTCTTACAATGCTGTTATTGCTAGTATCTTACTGTTCATATAAAATATTTGATAATGTTCTTATAGAAACAATTCTTGAATAATCATCATACTGTGTTAATGCAACATGTTTGTCTCAGGCTACTTCTTGTTCTGACATTAACTCTAAAATACTTATTGAATAGTTTATATACAGTATGTAAGTAAAACTAGATGTTGAACAACCCATTAAAATACACCAGAATGCAGGAAATGGCATCTATTTTATTCAAATTTTTCAGGGGGAGGGCCCCCAATGGCTATAGCCAAGAGCCATTGTTAGCACTTGGGCTAAGCTAAAACTAAAGAGCATGTTTTAGAATTGCACCTGATGTAAGGTTATAATTACATGATTTTAATAACAGTTGGTTGTGATCTAAAGTGGGCCACTCTGAGGCTGAAAGTCCAGGGCTGAAAATGAGTCCCACATAGCCGTTTTTGCACTGCACAGCCCTCCCCGGCCCAGTCCGGCCCGACCCGGCTTCTAACCCGGGTTCGTCTGGTTCGCAATTGCCTTTTCGGGCCGGCGTCAGCCCGAGTTTTAGAACCCGACCGAAGGAGGTTCTAAGCGGGTTGAGCTCCCGGGCCCAGTTTAAATAACACGAAGCGCGCACCCATACAGAGCATTTCCGCCTTTCAGCGCGAGCTGAATTTCATTAAAATATAACTACAGAAACACCTAAAAAAATATGTGTTAGCTGAATTTATATATTAGTGTTTCTGAGTTTAATTTTTGTTAATAACTGAATACAAATCAGCTTATTTTAGAACGTAAATAACACCAAGCGCGCGCACACAAGAACTCCCCACCCACTTCAAGGCGGCTCTCCGCACACTGCGAAATGAGCGGGGGCGGGCCAGGCTGGGCTCAGGGGCAACCCGGGATGAGCTGGGCCGGGGAGGGCTGTGCAGTGCGAAAACGGCTTGTGTGTCACTGTCATTTCTTGTTGTGTGAAATGTGTAGGCTGTAGCTTGCTGATGCTAACTTGTTAGCTGCTTAGGACGACACATTTTGTTAACAGTGGAAAATATTACCGTCCACACAGCAGGCAGGCGGCACCATTTAGCAGCAACCCGATGGCCTGCAAGCAACCTAGATGGGGGTGGGGCGCCATGGGGGTTGCTCGCCAGGGCGCCAAATAGGCTAGGACCGCCACTGGCTAGCAGCATCAAACTCTTTGAACTCCACCTCGTGTTTTGTCTTCAGCTGTTTAATTAAATTACTTGTGTTGAAGCTGTTGTTGTTCGCACCTCCTCTTGACAGTTCAATTGAGCACAGCAGACAATCTACTTTTTTAATATCAACCGTGTTTATCTTAACTACAGACAATTTTTTAACCTCCAGTCACATACGCAGTGGAAGCAGAAATGGTGCCACCAAGCATATAAAGTGGTATCGGTTCCAGGTATCGGAGCATTTTCAAACCAGTGCGAATACCGTGTTTTAAGGTGCATTAAACAAGACAGTTAAATAAGTCAAACTTTATTCAAGTCATTCACAATAACCACATAAAATCAGGTCAATAAGTTAACTAAAATTAATACGGCACACCTGATTATGATGATAAATGGAGCTTATTTATAATGCGCTTTCCAGCCCCCTATGAGGGGCCCCAAAGCGCTTTACAATACCAACCATCCTGATGCATTATGATGTTGATTCTTGAGAAAATTTAAGTATTGTAAGTGCGCCTTATCCACAGTATTCCTACGCCCCATGACGCTTTGCGCGAAATGTGCACACAACTTCCGGTTGACCGGAAACACCGTTTGTTTACATGCGAGTAATACAGTTGAAGACAGTCCAAACTTTGTTGTTTTAGTTCATTAAAAATGTGGGAACACCACTCGTTTTGTTAAAAGAGGAGGGACAAATAAAAAGAAATTACAGATGTTACCTGATCGCGCAGACATAATTTAAAACTACATAAATAGCGAACGCGTTTGCTCCGGCCTCTCGGCTAAGGTTTGTTAGCAGCTATCTCGGCTAAAAATACCGGTCGCGTCTGAGATCTATCGTTTTAAGACAGTAAATCTTCCAAAACTCTCATTAATAAACCCTCCCCGAATAAAAAGATGTTACCTGATCGCGCAGACATAATTTAAAAATACATAAATAGCGAACGCGTTTGCTCCGGCCTCTCGGCTAAGGTTTATTAGCAGCTATCTCGGCTAAAAATACCGGTCGCGCCTGACATATATCATTTTAAGACAGTAAATCATCCAAAACTCTCATTAATAAACCCTCCCTGAATAAAAAGAAATTACAGATGTTACCTGATCGCGCAGACACAGCCATAGAGAAGGATGCAGGAACACTCTTTCTTTGTTTTGGGTCCGTGTTGAAAACACTGTTGTTTTAGCCAAAGATTTAGCTTGGTCCGGTTGTTGGTGCAGCCGCGAACAGCACAGCAGGTACCTGAACCCCGGTAGGACATTTCAGTAAACGTTCCGTTTAAACAAAAGCTGTGTTTGCTCCGATAAAATGAATGAAAATAACTTTCAAAAACACCCGCGATCCATACTCCCCCTATGGAATACAGGCACTTCCGGTGTCGGACAGGAAGTACAATGCACATTCGCTTCTACAGTGACGGCCTCAGGAATACTGTGGATAGTCTGAAAAATACGGTTGCTGGTATTAGGTCTGATACCAATATTGGTACTGGTACACCACTAGTTTAAACATATAACCTTTACACAATATCGTAATAACTGTTTCAAATAATGATTAACTTTATTCATGTTTCAAACATAATATAATCAAATAAACAAACGTTATGATTTTTTTTAAATCAAACCCTTAAGAAAGGTGTAAACATTTATCAAACTTTAAGGGATTCAGAGTTCAGGACAATGAACATGTCAAAACATCAGACATTGTTCAGGTCTAAAGTCATCTTAAAGGAAACCAGTTCAAGTTGGTGGTCATGAAAGTTGACCTCAGGGTCGTAGGTCAAGGTCAGGAGAGGTCTTCCAGTCCTACACTGTGCATAGTGGAGGCAAGATTCTGATTGGGACGAATCGGTTCCGCTTCCACAGAAAGAGAGTTATTGCTTCTAAAGGAGGTTCTACAAGCGGCTGGACCAGGAACTGGACCAGTCTTTCACACATATGCTGGTGAGCACAGGTCCACAGAACACTTACATTGACTGAAAGAGTTGGTGATAATGTGTGTTTTGTGCTCTGCAAGAAAGATTTGAATAAATGTAGAACCTGGTAAACACCGGATCGTTTTCATTATGTCCTGACAGATAAAACCTTCTACCTGAAGGAGGGTGGACCCATCCAGGCAGAACCCCCTGCTTCCAGCGTGGTACCCTCTGATGGGAGAGCTGATTGAGTTTGAGCTGAATGATGAGCAGCGGCAGCAGAGATTAATTTGTGCGGTCGTAGGAGCAGCGCATGCTCTGATCTCTCATTAGTCTTCAGGAACATTTAACTCCAAACTGTGGGGGGTGGGGGGTGAACGCAGGCCTTGCTGTGATTGATGCGTCTGATTACTGTCATAAAGTGCTGCGAGACGAGGCTGGAGGAGCAGAGGATGGAGAAATAACTCACAGCTCCAACTCAGACACGAGTTCCAACAACACAGAGAAGAGATTATTGAACGCATCACAAGACGTGGTTCAGGAAAGGTTCTGACATTTAAAGACAGAGAAAAACTGAAGTCCTGATGGCTTCTGATGGATCTGAATGTTTTTCTGCTCATTACATTTACAGTATTCCTTTTAGGTTTGTAAATAAAATGCTGTTGAGTCTCTGTAAAGTGCTGTAAACACGTCATTCTTAGTACTGCCCCGAAAACTAAATACAGATGATGGAGTTGAACTGGTCGCCTTTTTAGAGGTCTGAACATCTCTGAAAGTTTCAAAACATCTGGACTGATGAAGACAGACACGTTTCAGGGCTCCTAAACATAACTGGGACAAATGTCTCCACAATACCAACACGCCTCATCTACTCCTTTACTTCCGCCAACAGGTGAGTTCATTCACTTATCTCATCTTCAAATGTAGATGGTCACGGAGGCTGTCGTGAGCTGGTGGTGGTAGAACCCAAGTGCAGGCAGACACGGGGAAACTCAAAAGGTAAAATAAGAAGTAAAATGTAATCATTGAAAACAAAAGCCGAAGTGGCATCAAAACTTACACAACAGATGTGGAGGACAGGAGCAGGAAGCCCCACCAGACAAGGAGGAACACAGACTTCTATACAGATGCTAACGAACAGACAAACACCTGGGGAAGGAGAACAGGTGACGGAGCAGGAGCTGAAGAGGGAGACACACTTGAAAACACAAATCCTCACAGAGGCCACAGGTCCAGGAGAGAAACCAAGACCTTCCTCTCTCCAGCGACACTTTCCAGCTCGTCCTGGGAGACCCTGAGGTGTTCCCAGGCCAGAGAAGACATACAATCCCTCCAATGGGCTCTGGGTCAGTCCCAGGGCCTCTTGTCACTGGGACATGCCTGGAAAACTCTTAATGGAGGCTTCCAGGAGGCATACTAGTCAGATGAACCCCCTCAACTGACTCCTTTCAATGCAAAGGGGCAGTGGCTCTACTCCAAGCTCCCCTCAGCTGGCAGAGCTCCTCCCCCCATCTCTAAGCTGAGTCCAGTCACCCGACAAAGGCTTGTATTCAGGAACTGGTTCTTTCAGTCATGTCCCAAACCTCATGACCACAGGTGAGGTTTGGAACTGAGACAGACCAGTAAACTGAGAGCTTTGCCTTTCAACTCAACTCTCTCTTCACCATGATTGACCAAAGCAACACCCTCATTACTGAGGACAAGGTCCCAATAAGTCACTTAATCCGACCATCACTCGACAACTGCCAGATTTTTCAACTCCTCCACCAGAGGCAAAGCAAGTTAAAAATAATCTCTTCCACCAGTGTCACCATTGTCCATGACTGACATCCGGTTTGGAAGTCAGACATTTTAGATGAAAAACTTCTTTAAATTTTGTGAGTACTGTATATTCATAAAGAAAAGGAGTTTAAAATGATTTCAACTGCTTGAATTTCCATCACAGAGTGTGAGCTCTATCTCAAATTTTTACTCATTATAAAACAGGAAGTTGTTATAATTCACAAAAACACACAAATCAATATTTTATACTTTTATTTAACATAAGTGTTGGGAGGATGTGAACTCATGTCAGATGGCACACGTGTTGCAGGTGTGTGTTCTGTGTGTGTTGCAGAAAGAAAGCTCCGATTTTTCCTCAGATGAAACAGTCGGTCTGCTGTGGTCAGAGCAGTTTTATTGGATTTACCGTATTTTTTGGATTATAGGTCGCACCCTTTTATGGTTTTTTCAAGGCCTGCGACCTATAATCCGATGCAACCTATTTATGGATTTTTTTCCATATTTTTAGACCAATTTTTGACTCAGATATCAGCCTTTTTCACTTTGCCAGAAAAATTGTGCAGTACCACTTTTGGCCACTAGGGACGCTGTGGCGCTGTGCATTACCACTTCCAGAGGAGTACACCGACCCAAGAAGAAGAAGAAGACCGTTTCCAGCTGCATGTGTACCAAAATAAGCTCCTGTGCTCGGACTGTCTGTGTGCCTGCTGGCCTGGATGTAGCTGTTAGCTGTGTTTCTTAGCTGGTTTATAGAGCTTTGGAGCAGACGTCACTGTGTGGGCGGGTGTCGGGGGCGTGTCGGGGCGTTCCCGTTTCGACCGCCATGTTTGTTGCCCTCAGAAAAAATAAAAGAAATTCAGGAGATTTCTTCCGTCACGGTTCTGAAAAGCAGGCAAAATAAAGTGGACTGTATCCTAATAAGCTTCTCCCAGGTGAGAAAAAAAAACTACATGGAAAAAATCGGTATAATTGGAAATGTTGCCCGTTTGAAATAAATAAATAAATGGAGCAGAGACCTGGAGTAATCCTTGCCTCCACTGACATTCCCTTCACAGTCATTTTAGCAGACCTGGTCTGTGTCAGTGTTTACACCACAAATAATTTTTATAATTACAATTCACTGGGAGAGCTGGTCCAATCTATGAACAGCTGGGTAGATGATTTGGACATTTTTAAAGCCCCCAGATTGTAAATACGTTGAAGGTACGTTGTTTTTGGCTCCTTAATTGTACATAAATTATTAATTTACATTTCTTTCAGAATCAAACAACCTTCTGTATGCTAGGAGTATTAAAAACTGAGAACACTTTATTTTTAAAGTATGTTTTTTAACTAAATTACAAGGGTCCAAGTTGAAAATTACCTTATTTTTAATGACTTGAGCATGTCTAATAACATGTAGACTTCAAATCTTGATTAGATTACTATAATCACTATATACAGTATATGTATTAAGATACATATATATATATATATATATATATATATATATATATATATATATATATATATATTATACATTGTCTTTTCATTCACCATTTTAATGGTGTTGTTCACAGGTTCTGCTCTGACTCTGAGCCACCAGAACACCGTGGGTCATGCTGAGTAACAGTGTGTCTACACACAGAAATAAAATGGTGTGTGAATCATCAAAACACCTACATTAAAATACAGCGAGCAGTAAAAAAAATCTTAAAGTTAAAGCATGTGGTTTCATCATAAACACCAACTCCTGAACTTGGAGCATCTTCTGATGGACTCGGTGTGATCGCTGCTGCCTGGAGGAAGTTCCCTCACAGATACAAGACATGCAGCATCCAGCAGCTGGAGGCAGGAGATGAAGTTTACCTGCAGAAGCATCACCCACTCTGCACAGGTGCATAATCAAACCACTGTGACCGTGTGTGGACCACACAGACATGGCTGGACGTCTACAGAAAGCATGAAGCTTCCTAAAGATATTTCTCAGAGCTTGTACTTCAAGGGAGACATAATTATGTAAAACATGCTGTTGACTTATATTTGCACATTTTTGTGTGTTTTCTATAAAATGTATTAACTCACACGTTCATCACATTTACTGGAAATGTTTAATTACATCAAATGTTTACTTCAAAATGGATCTGTTTCATTTCAAATTCAAACAATGACAACAATACGGCAAAGCAATGAAGTCCTGTATAGTACCTGACTTTTTTTGTGTCACCCCTAAGAAATTCTTTGTCTAGCTGTTTTTTATTCAGCTCTGACCTGAGCTCCCTGTTTTCCTGTAAGAGACGATTAATTTCTGCTCTTCTTTGTTCGCACAACTGACATTCTGTTTGTCGCCTTTTTGCTGCTGGTTCATCTTCCTCCTCATCTGCAGCGACAGTGATGTCCTCTCGTGGGGTTTCCACCGCAGACTCCACAACTTGCTCATGCTCCTCTCCAGCAGCCTCCACAAGCTGTGTGTGTTCATCTTCTGCTGCCTCCACCACCTGTTGGTGCTCCTCTCCTGCTGCCTCCACCACTTGTTGTTGCACATCTCCTGCTGCCTCCACCACTTGTTGTTGCACATCTCCTGCTGCCTCCACCACTTGTTGTTGCACATCTCCTGCAGCCTCCATCACTGGTTGTTGCACATCTCCTGCAGCCTCCATCACTGGTTGTTGCACATCTCCTGCTGCCTCCATCACTGGTTGTTGCACATCTCCTGCAGCCTCCATCACTGGTTGTTGCACATCTCCTGCAGCCTCCACCACTTGTTGTTGCACATCTCCTGCAGCCTCCATCACTGTTGTTGCACATCTCCTGCAGCCTCCACCACTTGTTGTTGCACATCTCCTGCAGCCTCCACCACTTGTTGTTGCACATCTCCTGCAGCCTCCACCACTTGTTGTTGCACATCTCCTGCAGCCTCCACCACTTGTTGTTGCACATCTCCTGCTGCCTCCATCACTGGTTGTTGCACATCTCCTGCAGCCTCCACCACTTGTTGTTGCACATCTCCTGCTGCCTCCATCACTGGTTGTTGCACATCTCCTGCAGCCTCCACCACTTGTTGTTGCACATCTCCTGCAGCCTCCACCACTTGTTGTTGCACATCTCCTGCAGCCTCCACCACTTGTTGTTGCACATCTCCTGCAGCCTCCACCACTTGTTGTTGCACATCTCCTGCAGCCTCCACCACTTGTTGTTGCACATCTCCTGCTGCCTCCATCACTGGTTGTTGCACATCTCCTGCAGCCTCCATCACTGGTTGTTGCACATCTCCTGCTGCCTCCATCACTTGTTGTTGCACATCTCCTGCAGCCTCCATCACTGGTTGTTGCACATCTCCTGCAGCCTCCACCACTTGTTGTTGCACATCTCCTGCAGCCTCCACCACTTGTTGTTGCACATCTCCTGCAGCCTCCATCACTGGTTGTTGCACATCTCCTGCAGCCTCCATCACTGGTTGTTGCACATCTCCTGCTGCCTCCATCACTGTTGTTGCACATCTCCTGCAGCCTCCACCACTTGTTGTTGCACATCTCCTGCTGCCTCCATCACTGGTTGTTGCACATCTCCTGCAGCCTCCATCACTGTTGTTGCACATCTCCTGCAGCCTCCACCACTTGTTGTTGCACATCTCCTGCTGCCTCCATCACTGGTTGTTGCACATCTCCTGCAGCCTCCACCACTTGTTGTTGCACATCTCCTGCTGCCTCCATCACTGTTGTTGCACATCTCCTGCAGCCTCCACCACTGGTTGTTGCACATCTCCTGCAGCCTCCACCACTTGTTGTTGCACATCTCCTGCAGCCTCCACCACTTGTTGTTGCACATCTCCTGCTGCCTCCATCACTGGTTGTTGCACATCTCCTGCAGCCTCCACCACTTGTTGTTGCACATCTCCTGCTGCCTCCATCACTGGTTGTTGCACATCTCCTGCAGCCTCCATCACTGGTTGTTGCACATCTCCTGCAGCCTCCACCACTTGTTGTTGCACATCTCCTGCAGCCTCCACCACTTGTTGTTGCACATCTCCTGCAGCCTCCATCACTTGTTGTTGCACATCTCCTGCAGCCTCCACCACTTGTTGTTGCACATCTCCTGCTGCCTCCATCACTGGTTGTTGCACATCTCCTGCAGCCTCCACCACTTGTTGTTGCACATCTCCTGCTGCCTCCATCACTGGTTGTTGCACATCTCCTGCAGCCTCCACCACTGTTGTTGCACATCTCCTGCTGCCTCCATCACTGTTGTTGCACATCTCCTGCAGCCTCCACCACTTGTTGTTGCACATCTCCTGCTGCCTCCATCACTGGTTGTTGCACATCTCCTGCAGCCTCCACTGCTTGTTGATTTTGCCAAGTGCAGTGTTGGAGCCCAGTCGGGATTTGACTCATCCATCTCATAAGAAGATTTGCCTTGAAGAGAACGCAGATCAGTAATATAATTATTGCCAGAAAACATTACTGTCATCCATCTAGTATATTATTTTTTTAGTTGAAATTACTGAAGTTCCATTAGTAGATTACCTTATTTTAATGGTGATGTATAAATGTCATAACAATGTACTACCCTTAAATATTCAGACACATTTTGTTAAAAGATGAAGTGCTTTAATGTGTAATATGTTGAAATTTGAAAATTGAGATGAGTTACTCATTTTTTGTTACTTATAGATTATTCTTTGAATAGATTGTTTGGAAAAGGGGCAGATATAATAAGATAGTTTCTTCTTTCTGCTGCCTTTCATTTTATATTTTCTTTTTTTTGTCTTTGTTGGGTATTTATTTTGATAAAATGAATAAAGAAATAAATTAATAATAAAAAACAATATGCTACAGTCAATGTGACAACACAATCAACTTTAAACAGTTTATTTTAAAATAACACAGATGTCCGACCTAAACTTGGTTGACCCACTATGCACTGAACTCGACCAAAACATGATACACCTTGACAAAATGGCACAACTCCAGTAAACTGATTTAAAATACTCACCTGAATGGAAATGTCTGGAACAAACAAGCATGTATCTTGTGATGGTGGAGAACGTTACATCAGGACGTCTCACTGCTGATATCCATGCCTCCTTTTTGCCGACACAAGCTCGCCCTCGCGTTGTTTCCAGGTAGGGAAACTATAAAACGAGAGTCCGTTTTCTATTTTTTTACCTTTTCTGTCGTGTGAACGGACATTGCATCCTATTACACAGCAATTTAGGACCATTGCTAAGCTGTTGAAACCTGATTCGAACAAAATACGAGCAAGGCAGGAAAAATGGCGGATCGAAAAAAAACTACAAAAAAAACTACCCACAATGCTGTGCGCGGTGGACCAGTGACGTCACGCTCCAAAGCTCTATTTTGCAAGATAAGTCAAGAACCACTCAGCGGATTTTTCTGAAACTTACAGAATGGAATCACAGTGTGGACGTTTACAAGTGAGTACCGGTAGCTTTATTAGATGTTTGAGAAAAAAAAAAACGATCTTTTAGCTTAGCTTTTTGTTAGCTCGTGGCTGTCGTTCTGTTTACCGGTATGTTAGAAATAGCTTCAAAACCACTCGGTGTATATTTTTTATGCTTACAGAGTTTAAATTACAAGACATGAATGTACGTAACGATGGTCTATAGCAAACATTTGACATAAAATTCGATTTTATATTAGTGTCAGAAGCGGACTGGTCTCGTGTTGGCATCAGTTTTTTATCTGTGTTACTTCTGTTAACGTCATAAATAGCTTCAAAACTACTCGGTGTATATTTTTTATGCTTACAGAGTTTAAATTATAAGACATGAATGTACGTAACGATGGTCTATAGCAAACATTTGACATAAAATTCGATTTTATATTAGTGTCAGAAGCGGACTGGTCTCGTGTTGGCATCAGTTTTTTATCTGTGTTACTTCTGTTAACGTCATAAATAGCTTCAAAACCACTCGGTGTATATTTTTTATGCTTACAGAGTTTAAATTATAAGACATGAATGTACGTAACGATGGTCTATAGCAAACATTTGACATAAAATTCGATTTTATATTAGTGTCAGAGGCGGACTGGTCTCGTGTTGGCATTAGTTTTTTATCGGTGTTACTTCTGTTAACGTCATAAATAGCTTCAAAACCACTCGGTGTATATTTATTTCTGCTTACAGAGTAATTATAAGGGTCCAATGTACTTAACTATGTCCTGGAGAAAACATTTGAGATGAGATTCGATTTTTTATTCGTGTTTTCAGAGACGGACTCGTCTCGTGTTTAGCTTCTGTTAGCTTCTGGCAGACATTAGCAGCAGAGCTAAACACTCGTGTATATTTATTTCTGCTTACAGAGTAATTATAAGGGTCCAATGTACTTAACTATGTCCTGGAGAAAACATTTGAGATGAGATTCGATTTTTTATTCGTGTTTTCAGAGACGGACTCGTCTCGTGTTTAGCTTCTGTTAGCTTCTGGCAGACATTAGCAGCAGAGCTAAACACTCGTGTATATTTATTTCTGCTTACAGAGTAATTATAAGGGTCCAATGTACTTAACTATGTCCTGGAGAAAACATTTGAGATGAGATTCGATTTTTTATTCGTGTTTTCAGAGACGGACTCGTCTCGTGTTTAGCTTCTGTTAGCTTCTGGCAGACATTAGCAGCAGAGCTAAACACTCGTGTATATTTATTTCTGCTTACAGAGTAATTATAAGGGTCCAATGTACTTAACTATGTCCTGGAGAAAACATTTGAGATGAGATGAGATTTTTTATTCGTGTTTTCAGAGACGGACTCGTCTCGTGTTTAGCTTCTGTTAGCTTCTGGCAGACATTAGCAGCATAGCTAAACACTCGGTCCATATTGTCGGGTTGTCTCAGCGGTCACGCGGCGCGTCAGCGGTGGATGACGCGTTACGTCGGCGGTGACGTAGGTGCGACCTATATTCCGGTGCGACCAATTTATGGATTTTTCCAATTTTTTGGCAATAATTGGACACTGCGACCTATATTCCGGTGCGACCAATAATCCGGAAAATACGGTACATATTATATACATATATATATACATATATATATATATATATATATATATATATATATATATACAGTACATACA
>JBBPBX010018803.1:0-24737 GCA_038048925.1 Garcialebias charrua
TACCGGTTTCTCTCCAAACTTTATGATGTGGGGCCGAGAAGTAAGTGAACCAGTGGACCTTGTCGCAGGTTTGCCTCCTGATCCAGAAAACCAACCCACTGCTCCAGAGTATGTGCAACAGATGAGGGAACGGTTGGAGCTGGCTCACCAAATCGCTAGAGAAGCACTGGGGGACTCGGTCACACGTGCAAAGAGACAGTATGACAAGAACTGCTGCCACACACAGTATAAAGTCGGAGACCCTGTGTGGTATCTCATTAAAGGGACACGTCATGTCAAGAACAAAGTCAAAAAGTTCCTTCCCTCATATGAAGGACCATTCTTCATCCTAGGCCAACTGGATGACCTAGTTTATCGGATACAAAAGAACCCAAGGTCCAAGGTGAAAGTCGTCCACCATGACCAGCTAAAGCACTACCGCAGCCGGGAGCCCCTGGACAACACATGGGTCCTGGATCAGAGTCAGCACTGGGAACCTACCGAGGTTCCACCACCAACCTTGGAGGAGGACTCGGCAGACTGTGACCTGGACCTGCAGGGTTTGTTCTCTGATGAAACCAGCAGGGGCGTTGGTTGTTCCCTGCTGCCTACTTCAACTGCAGTGGATTCCCATCCGGGTGTGTTTGTTCCATCCTCCCCTTCCCATGTCAATCATGAGGATGGTGGGGGTGCGGTGGGATATTCACCTCCTTTGGGCCCACCAGTTCGACGATCTAGGCGTCGGCGCAGAGCACCGGACTGGTACGGTACATGGGTAGTTCCAAGTAGAATGGACTCAGTTTAAGGTTCCAGCTGTTCAGGTGTCCTGCGAAGTTCTCTAAAACTGTTCATCAAAGCCACAAGTGCCTGTTTTCTTTATTACTGTTCAGTTGTTCAAACTGCTAAGTCAATTTGGCTGAAGAGCAAATGGTTTATCTAAAGACCGTGTTTTTCTGTATGTTTTTGTACCTGATAGATTTCAGTTAGTTTCCTGCCTGGTCGTCATAGATGCCGCTGAGTAATTTCTTTCCTCCCTATGGCATGTAAAGTTTACTTTTTGCACAAGTTGACACACCTTAAAATGAGCTAATTATATCACTGGGACATGTGGTTTGATGCTATACCTCCTCTACATGTAATTATGATTGACACAGTTATCTCTTATTAGCTATAGGGATTGTGTATCAGTTTTATGCATTGTGAGACTGGATTGGAATTATTGTTTAATTGCCATCCAGAGTGGGGGTAGTGTTGCAGAAAGTGCCTCCACTGCATGTGATGAATGGCTCAGTGAGTGGTGTGTGTGTGTGTGTGTGGGAGGGTGAGATGTGTGTCGGCCGTCCGCCGGCCAGAAGAGGGCGCTACGTGCTCATGTTCTGCACGTGTTGAGAAGAGCAAGACGTGACGGTGTGTGTGTGTGGAGAAAAGTAAACGGCAAAGTAAAACGCGGCTGTAAGAAAGTCTGTTTGTGCACCTGTTGGCTGTAATTATTATTAAAAACAAGAGGATTAACCTTCAGCCACCGTGTGGTTTATGTGCAAGGCAAGTGAGGGAGTTAACCCTGAAGCAGAGACTTCAGCCCTGGAGGAAGATCTCCCCTGTGTCTTTTGACCACGGATGAAAGACTGAGCAGGAAAGGTTAACACAAGCCTAGTGTGCGCGCCGTGGGCGCTACTGAATTGATTGACAGCTCGGGTGGGGACCTCACCGACAGCCTTCACGCTCTTCACGCCAGAGCCTGCAGCTGTCTGCGCCTCTGTGGTCGTGGAAACGGCGTCGCGACGCATGGAGGAATGTTTTCTATGTGATACAAATGTATTAAATTCCCCGAGCGAGCGGAAAGCCATTTGTTTTTGTTGTGTGATTTCAAACAGTTCTTCTTCTACGGTAGATTTCTTCTTCTACACCTTTCTTGCAACATATGCACAGGTTTTAGAGAGTACTGCCACCTGCTGGTCCGTAAAAGAACAGCACTTTGCCATGCGCCGCCGGCGACACTGTAAACGCATGAAGCCGCACGGCTCAGTGCGCGCGCAGCGCGCGCGCTCCAGCCTGCAGACCAAAGCGCGACTATAACTGAGACTTAAGCCCTTAGCACAGTGCTTCTCAATTATTTTTTGTTAAGCCCCCCCCCAGGAAGAAGAATCCGGTCCGCGCCCCCCTACTCTCTGCTGCGACTATAAATACGGTGGCTGTAATAACCTCGCACATACCAAAAGAGGGTTAAAAAGAAAAAGGTTTATTATACGTCCACTGTAGTATAATTTGTATATAAAATTGTGATTCTCAATTCAAGTCCTCAGGCCTCCCTGCTCTGAATGTTTTAGATGTGCCTATTCCAGAACAGATGATCCACATGATTGCATGACCTCTTCTGCAGCCACCAAGTCCTGCAGAAGCAGGTGTGCAGAGGTAAAGTGGGATATGCAATAAGGCTAGTAAAAAGAATATACAGTATATATCAGCAGTAGTGTAGATATAAAAAGTAGTGTAAAAGTAGTGCAATTTGTCCTCAGTACTTAAAACCTCTTCTTGGAACTGCTCCCCCAGGTGGGACCCTGGGAGAGGACCAGACTTAGCTTTTTTAGATTTTTCTACCTGGATTATTGAGCATGCATCAGGGAGTCTCTGGAAAAGTTCAGAGTTCAGTCACACACTTCTACTGGAGGTGATGTGGTGGATTTCCCTGAAGAACACAAAGAGGTAAAAAAGAAAGAGTTAATAAGATTATAACTTTAAATTAAAAAGTTATATAGATGATAATATTAATGTTTATGTTTTGTTTATGTTTATTAAATTTGTTCATTTTTTTACAAAAGAAACAATACAAGGCAATCTCATAATGATAGTGTACAAAATGTAAAAAAATGAAAGGTGGCAGAAAGAAGAATAAATCTTATTATATCTGCCCCTTATCTCCAGCAATCAGATTAAACAACAGTAGTCAAACCATGTAAACAATAATAATCTTCAACCAACTTTTTCCAACAATCAGGTTAAACAATAATATTCTTCAACCAACAGTACAAAATGACTAATTCTTTTTAGTTTTCTAACTAATACTAATACAGTACAAAATGACTAACACTTTCTAATTTTCTAACTAATACAATACACATTACGTTATTTCACATATATTTTTTTAACATATTTGTTTTGATCATTTTTTTAAATGTAAACATTGACTTGGCATTTTTAACTACATTCTCCAAGCCATTCCATAATCTAATTCCCTGAATTGAGGTAGAACGTCCCTTCAAACTGGTTCTGAATTGTGGTTTTACAAACAACTCTGTTCCCTTAAGATTATAACAATAATCAATAATAACAATAATTAATAATAATAATAACAATAATAAACAATATTAATAAGACAACAATACCTCTTCTTGAACGTTTGTTATGAGGTGGTCAAATCGCTCGGTCATCATCATCATCAGAGCTCCAGGGCTTGTTGACATCAGTTTTATTTTTTTCATAAAGTGATGAACTTTGTTACTTTCAGTTCTGGAGCGGAGCTTCAAAACAGTCTGAAGTGTTGACATGATGGATGTTGTGGTGGAGCTCACGAACTTTAAAGCCTGCACATCAACCCAGAGCTTTAAAACTTCTACAGCTGCGACTGTGATCTGGACCGTTCTGATTTACCTCATGGAAGTTTAAATGCTGCTGTTATCGGTGTTGCAACAAGCTGCTTTTCTTGCTTTTAGAAGAGACGTTCACATTGGGATGAAGTTGTTTCAAGTCCGTTAGTTAGACGTGTTGAAAAAAAAACGTGTTGCAGCTGCAGATCTAATCTCGTGGTGAAGCGCTCCGCGCCTCTGCATGTCTGCACCAGTCTGCGTGAAACAACGTCCTGAAACAACAGCTTTGGACTTGCGCTCGTCTTTTTAAACAAGGAAGCCATAACTTTCCCAAACAGGACACCGCAACGAGAAGCTAATGCTACGCGTGCTACAGATAATAGCGCCGTGCTGAAACACGCCTAGGAATTTTTGTTCCGCGGCGCAATAAGAAAATTCAAAACTGGGTCACAAGAGCCCGGGCCCCCCCTGGCATCGCACTGCGCCCCCCCAGGGGGGCGCGCCCCACTATTTGAGAAACGCTGCCTTAGCAGCATAACTAAGGAATAGCTTAGGAAACCCAAGCCAACTCTAACTAGTCCTCGGGTTACGACGGCCTCAACTTACGACGTTTCGGGGTTACGTCACGCATCTCATAAAAATTTTTTTTTGAAAAATTGAAAAATCTTATTTCATGTGTTTAAATGTTCTTGATTTTATGTGTACAGCACTTTGTTGCAGCTGTGGCTGTTTTAAATGGCTTTAAAAAATAAAGTATTATTATTATTATTATTTTGAAACCAATTTACGTAGTTTCCGGTTAGCTGCGGATGCTACAAAACTTGTTGGAGCAAGCTGGACAGACAGCCAGCTTTGGACAGACCGTGTCAGATCAGAGGTAGCTACGCTCGGATACAAGAGCTGTAAACGCTCTGTGAACTCCGTGGAAGTCTCAGAGCTCCAGGGAGGAGGAGGCCGGCTTTGGACGGACTGTGTCTGATCAGAGGTTGCTGCGCTTGGATACATAAGCTGGGAGAGCTGAACGGTGGTTTTACGTCGTAAACGGAATAGAGAATACAGCGGAGGGACGGATGGACGAAGGAAAACGGCTTCATCAGCATACCAGTAGGTTATTAACTCTTTTTTCCTTCATTATGGCTCCTAAATGTATGTGTTTTTTGATAATTATGTAGGGTACTGTGTTAGGATAGGCTAAGTGCTTGGTAAAATACAGTACTGTACGTATAAGGTGCAGTAGTAGCTGTTTTATGAACTGCGGTTTTACAACGTAAACAAATGGAGAATCCAGAGGAGGGACGGAGGAATGGCTTTACCAGCATTGAGTAGGAAATTAACTCTTTTTTCACTTCATTATGGCTCTCAAATGTATGTGTTTTTTGATAACTATGTAGGGTACATACTGTGTTAGGATAGGCTAAGTGCTTGGTAACTGTACAGCACCGTACATGTACGTGTATATGGGGCGGCCAGTGTGTATGTGTTTTCCGACTTACGCCAAAATCTGTTACGAACGGGCGTAGGAACGGAACTCCGTCGTAACTCGGGGACGACCTGTATAGGATTTATCAAAAAGGAAAATCTTAAGTCCAGTCTTAAAACTGGACAATGTGTCAGCCTCATGGACAGAAACTGGAAGTTGGTTCCACAAGAGAGGAGCCTGATAAATGAAATATCTTCCTTCCATTCTGCTTTTGGAAACTCTAGGAACCACAAGTAAACCTGCAGTCTGAGAGTGAAGTGCTCTGTTAGCAAACAATTGAACAATAAGACCTAGAACATAAAATGGAGCTAGGTTGTTGAGAGCTTTGTAGGTTAGAAGTAAGATTTTGAATTCAATTCTGAATTTGACAAGGAGCCAATGGAGAGAAGCTAAAACTGGAAAGATATGATCTCTCCTACTAACTCCAGTTAAGACTCTGGCAACAGCATTTTGGATTAACTGAAGACGTTTCAAAGAATATCCTGATGCATGCTCAATAATCCATGTAGAAAATTCTAAAAAGTTAAGTCAGGTCCTCTGGATGGGTAAAAAATATATATTGTACAAATGTTTCATCTATCATCCGGATGACTGAGGAATGTCTTGACTTTCAGATGTCCTCAGACTGAGGAAGTGTTTCGGATGAAAGACAAAACATTTAAACAATTTTTTTTAACCAATCCAGAGGACATGGCTTAACTTTTTAAGACTTTTTAAAGAAGTTTTTGGACACCCAGAAAACAAACCATTGCAAAAGTCCAGTCTAGACATGATAAATGTATGAACCAGTTTTTCTGCATAATTTTTGGACAAGATGTTTCTAATTTTAGTGATATTACAGAGGTGGAGAAAAGCAGTTCTGTTTTATAGAACAGAGCTATGTTATATACTGTATATTTATTAATTGATTCAACCTTTATTTATCCCATTGAGCCCCAGGGACTCATTCACAAGAGAGACCTGATTTTAACAAAGAGTGATGACAACAGTGGACAACAAAGACACCAGCAGACAATTGTAAAGGAAGAATACAAATGGGAAAGCACAAGTGAAAGAAAATGTTATTAAAAATGAAACTAAAAACAGATATGTGAGGTGATGTAAAATATTAAAAACAAGAACATGTCTGTATTGGTTTTTGCCAGGAACTTAGCAGATGTTTGAAGGTCAAGGTTGAAAGCTTCAGATCTTTTTGCAAGATATCCCAGGAAACAGGAGCGGAGTAGGGGAAGGTCCTTTTTCCTGTTTGAAAACAACGTCCCTTTGGTTTTGTCGGCGTTTAGGACAAGTTTGAGATGGAACAAATCTGACTGGATAATGTCAAAAGCAGATTGCAAAAGCTGGAAAACCTAAGCAACTGTTTTAATTTGACAATGAACATCAGCATAGAAATGTAAGGATGCATCAGGGATGCTCTGACCTACATTACCTATGCAGATTGTGAAGAGGGTGGGTCCTAAGACTGAGCCTTGCCAGTTACCTTTACATTAGATTTGAATTTTAGAACAAAAACATTAAAGGCAGGCAATACTGTTTTTGCATGCATCTGTGACAGTTCGTTTGTCTTTGTTGTTAGCAAAATATATTGTATATCACTTAGATCTAAATGCAACTTTCAGAAGGTCATCAGTAGGTTGATATCTACAGCTGATTAACTTTGGGAGTAAACCCTATTCAAGATGGCTGTCACAGCAAAGTGGTCTGGAAAAGCTCAAATATAGCATTTAACAATTTTTACAAACATTAAGATAAGTTTGTTGTTTTTCGTTGACTATTGACTTCAACATAATTTCAAGTTATAGTTTTAGATGGTGTAGGGGCACGGCAGCTGACTCGGGACTCGAAGGTCCTGGATTCAATCCCCAGTCGTTGCTCATATCATGGTGTCTCTGAGCAGGACACCCAATCTCGAATTGCTCCCCGGGCAGCTTACATAGCTGCCCACTGCTCCACCTGGGTGTATCCCAGATGGGATGGGTTAAACGCAGAGAGCCAATTTTGTCTTTGTTTGGGAACATACAATGATGACAACACATAGCACTTTCAGTGCAAAACGTTTCACATATTTTCTTAAAACCTTGGCATTAACAGTAGGGGTCAACACTGCTTGTCTGTTAGCAAAGTATCTCCTGAACCACTGGATGAATTTCAACCTACACACTTATATTCTTATATTTCAGTGAATTTTGCTAATTGTGGGGATTCTAGCTCTTCCTGCAAGTCCAGGGTGGCACCAGCAAGCAGCAGTTGAGAGTCATCCGAGCGCAAGGACTATAAGAAGCTGCAGAAGAGCTTCCTTCTCTGCTGGAGCATTACTTACCTTCTGGTGTTTGTGTTATCGGCCTACTTGTGTTCTCTAACTTAAGTCATACTTACCTTGTATTCTCCTCATGTTCTCACAGAACCTGGTTCCTGATCCTCCAGTCCTGAACCCCTTATCGTTGTCCACAAATCCTCGACTCCTGTGCCTACCTGTGAGTTACCAGTACCCTTCCTCTTTGTGGATCTTCTCCAGCTTCTCCGTCACCATCCAACCACTTACCTCCACGTTCCACCTGTATTCTTTCAACCAGGACCTGACTAACCAGGAATCCTCTGCCCTCCTCTCTGCGCTACCTCTCCCGCATCGACCGGTAAGAGATAAACAACCTGCACCATCTAACAGTTCCTCACAGTTCCTGACGCCTCTCCTTCCTCCCAAAGGCCTCCAACTGTACAGTACCATATTTTCCGGACTATATCGCAATTTTTTGCCTAATTTGCATGCCCTGCGACTTATAGGGGCGGCCGTGGCGTAGTGGTAATGGCAGTCGTCCCCCGATCGGAAGGTTGGAGATTCGAATCCCGGTTCCCCACACCATGTGTTGTTGTGTTCCTTGGCAAGACACTTAACCCCGAATTGCTCCCGGTAGGACTGGAAAGCGCCTTGCATGGCAGTCTGCCGCTACCGGTGTATGAATGTGTGTATGGATGGGTGGATGGTTGGTATTGTAAAGTGCTTTGGGGCCCCTCATAGGGGGCTGGAAAGTGCTATATAAATAAGCTCCATTTACCATTTATAGAGAGGTGAGACTTGTTTATGGAATATTTCCCATATTTTCAGACCAATTTTTGGCTCAGATATGACCGTTTTTCATTTTGGCAAAAAATGGTGCAGTACCACTTTTGTCCGCTAGAGTACACCGACCGTTCCCACCTCATGTGTGCGAAGGCAGCCTCCTCTGGTCGGACTGACTCTGTTGCTGCCCGGCCTCCTGCTCTGGAGGTAACTACTGTTAGCTGTGTTTGTTAGCAAGATAAGTCAAGAACAACAGGACAGATTTTTATCAAACTTACAGAAAGTAATCACTGTATGGACATTTACAACTGACTAGCTTTATGAGATGTTTGAGATAAAATTAAATGTTTTATGGGCATAAACGTGTTGTGGTTAGCTTAGGTTTTTTTCCTGCTACTATTTGTCTAAATAGCTCAAAAACCACACCGCAGATTTTCCTTAAACTTACAGAAAGTAATTATTTGGTGTTCATTTACAAACTGTTAGCTGTTGGAGTTATTTGAGATAAAATTCGATGTTTTATAGACGTAAATGTGTCGCGGTTAGCTTCGGTTTTATTCCTGCTACTATTTGTCTAAATAGCTCATAAAAACGCATATTTCAGAAACGCAATTTCGGTCCTGTGTATGTCCTGCACTGTACATATTGCAGATCTGACAATAAAGTTGACTTTGACTTTTTTGACTTAAACCACTCGGCGGATTTTCTTTAAACTTACCGAAAGTACTGTAATTATTTGGTGTTCATTTACAAACTGTTAGCTGTTGGAGTTGTTTGAGCTAAAATTAGATTTATTTATAATTTATTTTCGTAGCGCGCGACCGTTTGGAAGACGTCAAAGCGAAACAATTTAAATCCAGCAGATTTGACCATTACGTGAATTTATTAAGGAACGGTTAAGCTAAGACACATCTTTGCTATAATTTTCAGCAGACAAATAATTGTTTTTACCGTGTTAATCTTGTTAAAAGTCCTTCCGTGCATGCTTCTGTGGCCGCCATTTTCAGCAGGGCAAATGAGGCGCTGACGCGTCGCGTAGCGGTGACACATAATAGATGCGACTTAACTGAAGGTGCGACATGTTTATGGATTTTTCCAATTTATTGCCAATAATTGAACAAAGCGACCTATAGAGGGATGCGACCTATCAGGCGAAAAATACGGTATACATATTTCTATTCACTGTAAATAAATCATTTTATATCATGAAAAGGTTGAAGTCTGTTATCAGTCCATTCTCTCTGGGCAAACACCTCAGTGTGGTAAATGGTAAATAGGGCTTATTTATATAGCGCTTTCCAGCCCCCTGTGAGGGACCCCAAAGCGCTTTACAATACCAACCATCCACCCATTCATAAACATTGAGTTAAAATGTGGTGTGATAGCTGACAGTCATTCATAACACACACTTCAAGCAGTAACAAACCAAGACAGATCACACAACATACTGTATTGCTATAGTGTAAGGCTGGCTCCCTCTGTTGGTCTGTCTCCCTCCTCACATCCTGTGTCTGTCAGCTCTGTATCTCTGGTCTGCGTCGCAGGTGTTTGTGTTTATAGTTAATTAAGAGTCATATATTAGTCAGCGTTCATGTGTGTATCATTCTCGGGTCATTGTCCCTGTTCCCTGGTGTGTCGTGTCCTAGCTCCTTGGTCTCGTGAGTACATCTCGTCTGTATATTTAGTGTTAGTACTCCAGCCACAGTTAGAGAGTCCGTATTAGGTTTTGTTTGGTACTGTCACGTCAGTGTTTGTTTTTGTCTTATTAAAGTATTTATGATTTTTACTCGTGCTTCTGAGAGTCTACCTGTCTGCACCACGGGGCTCATCCCTCATCCCACACCGTACCGTGACAGAAATGACCCGACCATTTCTGAGTCCCACAGACAGGTAATTCAGACTTACTCAGAGGCAGAAGATGTCTATGTCAGCTCAGAGGGAAGCTGCAGTCATCTGAGTTGGCAGGTTTCTAACTGAACCCGCTTGGAGCAGCCATAGACCCGGGCTGGAACAGCTTCCGTCTCTACTGCTGGTCGCGGAGCGAGCGAGGAGGAGGCGTGGAGACGGCCGCTCCGACCTGTTTACTTCCTTCACTCCTGCACGAGCCATTTCGCTGTGGTGTGTGTCCGAAGACGATTCGGACCCGGAAGAACTCTTGCCCGTTGCAGCTCCAGAAACACGACGCCGCAGGAGGGGGCGGCGACCGGCGAAAACACACATTTCCGGGTTTCAGCCTGCTCTCCCCCTTAATTCTCCCACGCTGTCAGAAAAGCCGGGGGGTATTTCGAAGGGGGTGGGGTACCCGCTCCCATGCTCCGTGACGTCTCAGGGGAGACGTGCACGGAGGGGGGTGTATGGGATCCCCCATAACACATCTGCAGGAGACACAGAGGCTCCTACACGACATACAACCGAGCGGAAACCTCTTCACAAAACTCTTTCACAGAAGGAGTGTTTGAGCATCCGCTCTGAAGAGGAGCTGTCTGATCACACGGCGACCACAGGGGTCGCTACACCTGCAGGACTCACGCAGGAAGAGCCTGCAGGACACACAGATGGAGAGTGTTTGAGCTCTCGCTCTGAAGAGGATCATGCAGATCCCACCCGACCATAGGGGTCGCTGTGGGACAGAGATTTGAGGCCACTCTCACTCTACAGCAGATAAACAGACTGTTTTATGCAGCTGTCAATAACCCGGACCCTCATTATAAATATAAGACTTACTCCATTATTGAATAATTAATAATAATAATTTGTCACATTTGTCATCTGTGTATGTTTCCCATACTTGACAGACGAAATTGGTCTTCTGCCTTTAACCCAACCACCACCAGGTGGTGCAGCGAGCAGCCGTAGTCAGCGCTCGGGGAGCTGGAGAATTAGGTGTGCACTCATAGACACCCCAAGGTGTGTAGTGGCCGGGGCGCGAACCCGCGTCCTTCGGGTCCCAAGTCAAAAGCCTTAGCCACATGAAGACATTATTATTAAAAGTCCTTGTTTAAAACCTAACCCAGGTCTCACTCAGATATTGACTTTGACTAAAGCCCTGAAGGATGAGTATGTTGCCTCCACAGAGGGCTCTGACGCTGCATGCTCTGCAGCAACAGAGGGCGCTGCTCCTAAGACTCCTACTGAGGGTGCTGAGGTTCCAGCACCGGCAGAAGATGCTGCACCATTAGCAGCTATGGAGCATGCAGAGGTCTCTCCAGCATTCACAGAGGGTGCTGTCCTGCCTGTGGCACCAGAGGGTGCTGTCCTGCCTGTGGCACCAGAGGGTGCTGTCCTACCTGTGGCACTAGGGGGTGCTGTCCTGCCGATGGCACCATGGGGTGTTGCACCACCAGCGTCTACAGAGGGTCCTGCCTCCGCATCGTCCACAGAGGACGCTGCGTCTCCAGCATCATCTACAGAGGGTCCTGCCCCCGCATCGTCCACAGAGGACACTGCGTCTCCAGCATCATCTACAGAAGGTCCTGCCTTCGCATCATCCACAGAGGACGCTGCGTCTCCAGCATCGCCTACAGAGGGTCCTACCTCCGCATCGTCCACAGAGGATGCTGCGTCTCCAGCATTGCCTACGGAGGGTCCACTCACCGTCGACGCCTCTACATCGATGGAGGATCTCCACGTTGCCGACACCTCCACGTCGATAGACGCCTCCACGTCGATGGAGGGTCCACTCACTGCTGACACCTCCACGTCGATGGAGGGTCCCCTCAGCTGACACATCCACGTCAATGGAGGGTCTTCTCATTACGTTTGAGGTCTGCACGACTCACATTTCCTGTCCAGAGGGGTCTCAGGAGGGAGCCCCTCACGTTACCTGTTCTAGGTGGGCCCTGGAGGGTGCCACCCACATCTTCTGCTGTCCAGAGGTCTTGCAACCAGAGGGCGCTGCCCTGCCTCCGGCTCCAGAGGACGCCGACCTACCTGAAACTCTCGTTCCTGTCTTGTTTCCGTCTGAAGGACCTGATGGACGACCTCTCAACTGCCTACCTGACCGGCCCAGACTTGATGGATGGTGTCCAGGCCTCCCGTCTGATCTGTTCTTGTTTGACCTGTCTCTGCCTGAAAGGCCTGATGGACGACCTCTCGACCGCCCGTCTGACCGGCCCCGGATTGATGAATGGTCTCCAGGCTCCCCGTCTGACCTGGCTCTCCTTGATCTGGCTCCAGAGGGCGCTGCCCTGCCGCTCGAAGAAGGAGACGTCCTACCGCTCGAAGAAGGAGACATCCTGCCGCTCAAAGAAGTAGATGTCCTGCCGCTCGAAGAAGTAGACGTCCTGCCGCTCAAAGAAGTAGACGTCCTGCCGCTCGAAGAAGTAGACATCCTTCCGCTCGAAGAAGTAGACGTCTTGCCGCTCGAAGAAGTAGACGTCCTGCCACTCGAAGAAGTAGACGTCCTGCCGCCCGAAGAAGTAGACGTCTCAACACCCGATGACATCTTGACCGACGTCTCAACGCCCGATGACGTCTCGCCCAACATCTTAACGCCCGATGACGTCTCGTCCGACGTCTCAATGGCCGATGACGTCTCGCCCGACGTCTCAATGCCCGATGACGTCTCGCCCAACGTCTCAACGCCCGATGACGTCTCGTCCGACATCTCAACGCCCGATGACGTCTCGCTAGATGTCTCAACGCCCGATGACGTCTCGCCAGATGTCCCCACACTCGATGACTCAACATCCAACGAGGTTTCGATGATGATGATTACGTCCGATGTCTCGTCCGACTCGACGCCCGATGATGCCGACAAAGTCTGTGCGCCAACCGAGAAAGTCTGTGCACCAGCTGAGGAGGTCTGTGTACCAGCCGACAAAGTCTGTGCACCAGCCGACGAAGTCTGTGCACCAGCCGACGAAGTCTGTGCACCGGCCGACAAAGTCTGTGCACCAGCCGCCGAAGGTGTCCGTGCACCTGCCGCTGAAGGTGTCTGTGTACCTGCCGACGTAGTTCCTGTTCTGGGAGGGCCCTGGAGGGCGCCTCCCATGCTTCCTGTTCTGGGTGGGCCCTGGAGGGTGCCACCCTCGTCTTCAACTGTCCTGAGGCCTCGTCACCAACGGAAGCTCCTAGTGGTAGACGCCTTCCTGCCGCCCGCCTGACCGGTCGTCCGCCTGATGTGACCCTGCTCGATGGACGGCCTCCGGGTTGCCAGCCTGATGTGACTCTGCAGGATGGACGGCCTCCCGGTCATCCACCAGACGGGATCCTACGCAATGGACGGTCTCCCGGTCGCCCGCCTGACGGGTCCTTGCCCGAGGTCGACGCCCTGGCCTCGATGTTTGGTCACTTCTTAGTTTTTTAGGTTTAGCCTTTTGTGTTTGGCATTTGTCCCAGGCCCTGTTCCTGTCGTTTTTTGGTTTGTTTGTCCTTGTGTTTTCTCGTGCCCGCCGTCCCTGCAGTTCCTCCCTCCGCCCGCCCTGGTTTTTGAGGGGTGTTCTTTGGGGACGCCGGGGGGCGTCTTTGAGGGGGGGTACTGTAAGGATGGCTCCCTCTGTTGGTCTGCCTCCCTCCTCACATCCTGTGTCTGTCAGCTCTGTGTCTCTGGTCTGCGTCTCAGGTGTTTGTGTTTATAGTTAATTAAGAGTCATATATTAGTCAGCGTTCATGTGTGTATCATTGTCGGGTCATTGTCCCTGTTCCCTGGTGTGTTGTGTCCCAGCTCCTTGGTCTCGTGAGTACATCTCGTCTGTATGTTTAGTGTTAGTACTCCAGCCACAGTTAGAGCGTCCGTATTAGGTTTTGTTTGGTACTGCCACGTCAGTGTTTGTTTTTGTCTTATTAAAGTATTTATGATTTTTACTCGTGCTTCTGAGAGTCTACCTGTCTGCACCACGGGGCTCATCCCTCATCCCACACCGTACCGTGACATATAGTGCATGAGATTGTGCGTATTGTCGTTTTTTAGTTTCGACCAAAACAACAATAACGATAACAATAACGACAATTTCTGAACAAAAGTTGATCTTCCTCTGGTGTGAAAGGCAGCGAGCCACAAGTCCATTATTTTCACCACCTGCTTGCCTTCTGTAAGTCTGCAGTTTGTTTCTCCACAACGTGTGCTGCCACGTGTCAGAGTTATTCAACAAATTGCAGAACATTTTTACAAAATTGACCATGACCCTGACAAAGTGGAGCAGGGATTAATCATTGGCACACATGTCGAGCTTCACCGTCTTGCTCAGGTTTGTTTTTCGAGCCGTCTCTATGCATCTTCCAGCGCATTAAATGAGCTAACGAGATGTGAAACTGGCTGTTAAAGTCACTGATTTGCTACATGTGGGCCCGATCCTGTAACAGAACAGCCTGCAGCCTATAACAGGCAGCGATTTTCCAGCCAACTGCAAATCAAACATCAGTTAACAAGAAAGCGAGAGGGTCTCATGTGCATCTGGCAGGAGTCAGGGTTCAGCAGCGCATTGCTGATGAGTATCCTGCTGAACTGCTTCCAACCAGTCAGCTCAAACCAGCTCATGTATGACTCATCACACCGAGCATGTGATCATTTTCTTAATGCACGCACGCACATATCTCCATTTATCTGCCAGGGTGTTCCCTCCCCAACCATGCACGCTGTGTTTAAAGACATCCCTGAAAGAAAACTATAAAGGGAAACCCCACACATCTATCTGTCTGTGTGAGTTCATGTGTCTCTTCAAATGTGTGTTGGAAACGTTTGCACTGATAGATGTTTGAGTGCACATGTGAATGGGAGTGTGTTGATTCTCCTGCAGGCCACCATTTGATGAGGGATGAGTCATCCAGACGGAGACCCCGAGGACAACCGGCAGGTTGGTGATTCACCCTGAAAACTAATAAATAAATAAATAACACTGGAAAAAAGCAAAAGCTGCAGATATACATTTACATGCTCTTTCCAGTAGCTATAAATGCACATTAATCCATCTTAATGTGTGTGTATGACAGAGTAGGTAAGCATATGCTGTCATTTCATTTGCATGAAAGCATGAAGCAGGTCCGTGCATATATGTACGTGTTGTGGTTATTAAGCCTGCTTCAAGGTGTTTTTGTTTTCCTCCTTGCAGTAGGTGGAGATCCTGTGTACATATATCAGAGAAATGCCACAGGGGATTGCTGAATCCATTAATCCAGTATGCATGAGAGTATTCCTCACTCTACACCCCCCTCTAATTCTAAAAAGCTTGCTGAAACAATGAGAATGTCTGAACACACTTCATATGCAGATGTGCTTTAAAGGATCTCATTATTCTCTTGTCAAATTTGTCTTCACCCTCATTTGCAACAGCAAATCCAATGAGAGTACTGCATCAGAGGCACTAAAGAAAAGATCAATATGCTGATGGCTGCACCGCTTTCACAATTCAAAATCAGTTAGCACCTTCTGGGATGTTTTAAAGATTTTTTGGGGACTGAATTTTATTGGTAAAACAGTAGCTCAGATGTTATTACAAAAGGCATGTGGAAAGGTTATTAACAATAACTATCTTATTGTTGTTATTATTATTAGACCTTTATTTATACAGGTTAGTTCCCACTGAACCTTAAACTCTTTAACAAGAGACCTGATTATGTACAAAATACAGGCAGATTAGAAAAAGAGAACAAAGGGAAAAAAATCATGTCTCACACCATTTCATGGCTGGGAAACAGTATAATAGATATAAAAACAAGACCCTGCAACATAAAGCTGCAACATGCAATGACATCATAATACATTTATGCATAGAGATCGACAAAGGCGATGAGTTTTCCATAAACACTCCATAAAGTTCCAAAGTTCTGACAAGAAGATGGTACAGTGTCTATCAGCATCATGGTTCTGATAAGGTCACAGATGTCCTTGGGAGGGTGCTAGTTAGAAGCTTCTAGTTTACGTATCCTCCAGGAGCAATTTGAAATAAGCTGGCCTGTCCAAGGTCAGCGGGGAGGCCAAATTCAGATAGACAACAATTAAAAGAAAAGTTCAAGACAAAAACAACTGGACTTTATTTGTAACAGAAGACATTTCACTTCTCATCCAAGGAGCTTTCTCAGTTTAAAGTGCAGAGAGTAGCTATGTTTACATGCGCAAATTCTTTGACCAGATTTAAATGTTTTCAGATTAAATAACTCAAATGTATCATTTACATGGGCACAATCTGTTCATGATGAGGTTTACATGCAGCGGGCATTGTTCTGAACTGAAGTACTGACATGCACAGAGTGGTAAACTCTCCTTAAAAAAACACAGAAGAAAAAATTCTACTTCGGTTTGACTTCTGGGATGAATGTAAACAAACCTGAGTGAGCACCCAAAATGGACCCGTGACAGGTTTTAATGATGGTGGAGACGTTACTACACTCCCTGACTGAGCTAGGTGATACAGATCATTTTGAGCTCTTTCAAAGTTTCTAGTAGAAATGTTGTGTCGCTCCCCGACCAGTTCCCTTATCAGTCAGTACACTCAGTGCAACACATTGACTATGGGAATTGCGCCGCCGCACGGTTCACCAGAAGTAATACAATCATGCCTTTTCTAAAGGCAGGTGGGCGTCAGCGTCAGCAATGAGGCCCCGCCCTCTTTGCATAAAAGGGGCTGACGCCCCACCTTCATTCTCTTTTGCCCTTCACCTCGCTTCACACCTGAACTTCGCAGGACTCTCTGTGACTGGATCGCTCGACTGGAGGTGAGCTCTCTCCCTGCCCTGAGCGTTACAGAGAAACTTTCCTGTGAGCACTGGGATTAGCGGAGGCTAACCCAGTGTCGTCTACGTAAATTTAGAGGTTTTTTCTGCTCTTTTCGAAGCTCAGCTACGAGACAAAGTTAGCTGCGCCACGCTACCTGCGTAGCTAACGACTACGGCTAGCTACCGAGAGCAGCTCGACGTGAGGACATCTTCGCAACGGTTAGCGGATGGCTAACTGGCTACAACTCGACGTCTCTTCTCAGCCATGGCTCCAGAGAAGAGCAAGAGAAAGTCGAAGAACTCCAACAAGAACAGCAGGCCAGTGAGCCCCCGCTCCCGAGCCTGCCCCAGCGGATGTGGTTATTCCCTCTTAGCGATAGACACCCACGAGGCCTGTCCCGTCTGCTTAGGGATGCTACACGCAAAAACAGCTTTGGACTTCCCCGAGACCTGCCTTCACTGCGGACTGCTACGTGAGGCGGAGAGACGGAGATGCATGGACTTTGTGGTCAAAGCCATGGGCGGCTCCAACACGGCGCGGGAACTGCTCCTCGACGAAGCCCTCACTCCCACGGCAGAGCTCGAGGTTGTCGACTTGGAGGACAGCGGTCAAGCCGACTGGGGAGGAAACATGGATGTGGTGGCCCCGCTCGGGGACTCCACCAACGAGTTCGACACGAGGGACTTATTGCGAGCAGATGAGCTCTCGCTAACAGCCTCGGGCGAGCTAACTGACGACAAAGCCGACAACGAGGATGAAGGAGAAGGCGAGGACTTCTTCCAAATCCCCGCGGCAGGTCAACCAGAGACTGATGGGTCTGTCCCAGCACTGTTCGAGCTGTGTCGCAGAGCAAAGGACACGTTGCGGATAACTTGGCCAGAACCCCCACCTCGACAACAGGTAACGAGGTTGGCGGACAATTTCTTCTCCGCCAAGCAGCAGTCGGCCACGAGGCACAGGATACCTATTTTCTCCGACTTCCAGACGGAGCTGACTCACACCTAGGCTGAACCCAGGGTTCCACTGACTTTGCCTCTCTCCCAATTCCTGGACGTGGACGGAATGGAGGCAGCTGGCGTGGCCAACATCCCCCAGATGAAAGACACCTTGGCGGCGCATTTAGCCCCCGGAACTTTGGGCTCCAAACAAACTCTGTCTAGCAAAGCCTGCCGCGTGTCGGCCTCCCAGCTCAAAAAGTGTTACCGAGCTCAGGGCCTCGCGGTCCGCGCCATGAACGCTGCAGCCATGATGCAAGCCTACTTGGTGGAAAAGCTTCAGGAGCTCCAACAGACCTCCAACAAAAAGAAAGCAGCCGACATCCTGGAGGAGGACCGCAAGGCGACAGATTTTGCTCTTTGCCTCATGGGCACAGCCGCCATCTCTCAAGGGTGAAGTGTGGCCGAGATTGTCATTGCTCAGCGTCACATGTGGCTAACGCTGACAGACCTGCCAGAGGCCCAGCGGAAACCATTCCTCCATCATCCCATCGAGCCCACGGGGCTTTTCGGCAGTGCTCTCGAGAGAATCCAGAGCAGGCTGGAACAGAGAAGGAAACAGGTCGAGGCCTTGCGTGAGGGGATGCCCAGAAAACAATTTGTGCAATCCAAAGATGCTAGCGGACACAGGGCCGCACAGCCACACCACCACTTGGCCACACGCTGTCCCCCACAGAAACGAACGGCGCTCGACGGAGAGCAGCGGCCCAAGTCCGCCGCAGGACCGTCCCAGGCTGGCCAAGCCTGGACACGGTACAGATTCGTCCCACGACAGGCAAGTCCACCGAGGTCTTCCTCAACGAACAGGGACCGAAAGCAGAAGTCAGCCTGATGCAGAGCCACCTTGCAATATTTTAGGTACTTTCACCCATGTGGACAAAGGAGAGACCAAACTTTTTAAGCCAGAATTTATGTGTAAAAAGTCACGTTTATCTGGTGTGAATTATGTGTACACAAAAAAATCACTCAAATGTTTATGCAATAAAGACATGTTCTTTTAAACACAGCAATAAGGTCTCAAAAGCACATCAAGTCCTGTGTGTTGACTAAAAACAAAACAAAAACAAAAACACAACACCTTTTTTATGCAAACGTGTCAGATAAAGGTGGGGGCAGCATGCACACTTGGCTACCTCAACCCTCATGAGACACGAACTGTCGGCGCAGACAATGAGCCCCCGCTGTTAGCCAGAGGTCTGTCAACACCAGACAGACACTCAGGTGACCACGGAGGGACAGGGAAGTCCGGCAGACGAGAGGGGACCATTCACCCCCCTCCCGTCCCCTTGACACACAAACACCGCAGAATACACAAACCTAAGCGCACACGCGGGCGCCTGGGAAGCATGCAAACCAAGCACGTGGGTCACGTCCACTGTCACTCTAGGTCTCCAGCTGCAGTTCCACAAGCGGCCACCTCCTTTCACGGGGATGCAGCCGTCTTCCATAAGCCCAGACCGTGCTCATGTCTTAAAAGATGAGATCTCAAGCATGATGTAGAAAGGAGTCCCTGCTCACGATGTAAAAAAGGGTAATTACAGTAAATACTTCCTGGTCCCGAAACAGGATCAGAGCTTGCAACTTATTTTGGACCTCAAGGGTCTGAACAGATGAATAAAAACATACAAATTCAGGATGTTGACACTCAGACAAGTAATTCACTCGGTCCAACCGAGGGATTATTTCTGCACAATGGATCTGAAAGATGCTTTTTTCCTCGTCAGCATCCTGCCCTGCCACAGAAAATATCTCCGCTTTGCTTTCCAGGGCACCGCGTTCGAGTTTTTGGCAATGCCTTTTGGCTTGAAATCCGTCCCCCGGTCATTCACGAAATGTCTGGACGTGGCCCTGGCCCCGCTGAGGGGTCAAGGGGTCAGAGTTCTGAATTATCTGGAAGATCTGCTCATTCTTGGACACAACAGGGTCCAGGTGCAATAGCACACAAAGAGGGTGATGTTTCACCTGGAAGCTCTGGGTTTTGTTATAAACTTGGCAAAAAGCAACCTGACCCGTCCCAGATTAACATATTTCTGGGAGTACAGCTCAACTCCATACTGTACAAGGTAAGGCTCTTAGAGGCATGGGTTTCATCCCTCCACTTCTGCCTAGCACATTTTCAGCTAGGCCAGAGTGTCCCTCTCAAGATGTGCCAGCGTCTCTTGGGCCTGTTGGCAGCAGCTATTGTCTGCATGCCTCTGGCCTTATTAAGAATGTGACCTCTACAGATATGGATCAACAAGCAATTGCAACCTGCCCCTCTTCGACGAACAAAGGGGATACTGATTGGCCCAGAGTGCATGAAGGCTCTGGAGCCATGGAAGGCCCCCACAGTGTTCAACAAAGGTGTCACACTGGAAAGAGTGCTGTCACGAGTCCTGGTCACCACGGACGCGTCAAAAACTGGATGGGGATGTCACTGCAGAAACCAGTACACCCAAGGGGTCTGGAACCAGTAGGAGGCAAAGCTCCACTTAAACTTCCTGGAACTCAGAGCAGTGTTTTGTCTCTGAAACACTTTTACAGGAAGGGGCTGGTTACACAACAACATGTCCTGATAAAATCAGACAACAGGACGACAGTCTCCTTCATCAACAGAGAAGGTGGGACAAGGTCCCAGCCCCTCCTCAGGTTGACACAGAAACTGCTCACGTGGTGCAGCTCCCGGATCTTGTTGCTGAGGGCGACCCACATCCCGGGCAAGCTGAATCACAGGGCAGATGCCCTCTCAAGAGGGCCCCTCCTCCCCTCAGAGTTGCGGCTGAACCCGCGAATCGTGGACCAAATCTGGGTACGATATGGGAGGGCCACCGTAGATCTGTTCGCCTGCAGCAACAATGCGCACTGCGCCCTGTATCACTCGATAAGGGAGACAGGTGCACCGCTGGGGACAGATGCCCTGATGTACAGCTGGCCAGTGGGGAGGCTCTATTACGCGTTTCCACCTGTCCCCCTGATTCAGGCGACACTGGAACGGGTACGCAGGGGAGCTCTCTCCCTAATACTGATTGCCCCCAGGTGGCCTCAGAGAGCATGGTTCCCAGAGGTGATCTCACTGCTGGTGGGGACGCCATGGCAGCTGCCTCCCCTCCCCCCCCCACACAGGGACCTGCTGACCCAGGTCCATGGGCAGATCCTACATCCACGCCCAGAACTGTGGCAGCTCTGGGCCTGGCCGTTGAAAAGGACTGGCTAATGCCTTCTGGACTGCCCAGTAAAGTGGTAAACACAATACAGGGAGCAAGAGCACAGGCTACTCAGACTCTCTACACTCGCAAGTAGCATGTTTTTGAGGCCTGGTGTCTGGAGAGGAATATTATTTCATATTCCTGTGACTTAGTCCAGCTCCTCACCTTCCTACAGGACCTGCTGGAGAAGGGTCGCTCTTTCTCCACCATTAAGGTCTTTTTGTCAGCTATCCCGGCATGCCACGAGGGCTGGGGAGGTAAATCACCTGGTGCTCAACCTCTCATGATACGGTTCATGAAGGGTGTGCTGAGTTTGAAACCTCCAAGCACAACTTTGGCCCCTCAATGGGACCTGCATTTAGTCCTGGATGCTTTGTGTGAACCTCCATTTGAGCCGCTTAGCAACATTAAGATAGATTTGTTATCTTATAAAACGGCATTGCTCTTAGCTCTGTGCTCAGCAAAACGCGTGGGTGACCTCCACGCATTATCTGTACACCCGATGTGTACCAGGTTTGCCCCAGACGGGTTAAAGGTCACCCTGCGTCCAAACCTTGCATATGTGCCAAAAGTACCAACTTTAAATGTAAAAAGTCTAGATTTTGAGCTGTCATTCTTTTCTCCTCCCCCTGTTCTAACTGAAGAACAGAGGCGGCTGAAAACGCTCTGCCCTGTTAGGGCCCTGAGCGCCTACATGGAAAGAACCAACAGCTGGTGAAAAACAAACCAATTGTTTGTGTGTTTTGCTAATCCTGCTGCAGGTAGAGCCCTGTCAAAACAGCGCCTCTCACACTGGGTGACTGAGGCCATTAAGAGGGCGTACAGCAGCACAGGTCAGCAGGTGCCCTCTGGGGTACATGCTCACTCAACCAGAGACCTAGCCACCTCCTGGGCCTTAGTCAGAGGTGTACCAGTAGCAGAAATATGTGCAGCTGCTAACTGGACATCATCAAACACGTTTGTGAAACACTAAATTTTAGATGTCACAGCATGTGACATAACTCAGGCTGTTCTCTCTACCACAGAGTAGAGAGCAGCTGACGCCTGTAGTCTAAGGCATAAAGTTCTCACAAGCATGCATTTCCAGAGCATTTCCAGGGCGTGATTGAATTACATTCCCATAATCAATGTGTTGCACCGAGTGTACTGACTGATAAGGGAACTGAAAGTTATGCACCATAACTCATGTTCCCTGAAGGAAGGGAACGAGGTGCAACACATGTTTGCCCTTTCAATGCCAAAGCTCGGTGAAGTGCACCCTGAGAATGAAGGTGGGGCGTCAGCCCCTTTTATGCAAAGAGGACGGGGCCTCATTGCTGACGCTGACGCCCACCTGCCTTTAGAAAAGGCGTGATTGTATTTCTTCAGGTGAACCACGCGGCGGCGCAATTCCCATAGTCAATGTGTTGCACCTCGTTCCCTTCCTTCAGGGAACATGAGTTATGGTGCATTACTTTCATTTTTTCTTCCCGACATGCTAATATTATTAGCATTAGACAGGCGGAAATGACAAAGTCGCACATGCGCAGTCAGGTCAGTTTTTCACCATCAGATAAAAACGAAAAAAACTGGAGCGTGAGATCGATAGGCGGATAGGTGCAGCATCCGCAGTGAAGCGGGCGCTGTACCGGTCTGTCGTGGTGAAGAGAGAGCTGAGTCGAAAGGCAAAGCTCTCAATTTACCGATCGATCTACGTTCCCACCCTCATCTATGGTCATGAGCTTTGGGTTGTGACCGAAAGAACGAGATCTCGGATACAAGCGGCTGAAATGAGTTTTCTCCGCAGGGTGTCTGGACTCTCCCTTAGAGATAGGGTGAGAAGCTCAGTCATCCGGGAGGGACTCGGAGTAGAGCCGCTGCTTCTCCACATCGAGAGGAGCCAGTTGAGGTGGCTCGGGCATCTGGTTAGGATGCCTCCTGGACGCCTCCCTGGTGAGGTGTTCCGGGCATGTCCCACCGGGAGGAGACCCAGAGGAAGACCCAGGACACGCTGGAGGGACTATGTTTCTCGGCTGGCCTGGGAACGCCTTGGGATTCCCCCAGAGGAGCTGCTCCAAGTGGCTGGGGAGAGGGAAGTCTGGGCCTCCCTACTTAGGCTGCTACCCCCGCGACCCGACCCCGGATAAGCGGACAAAAATGGATGGATGGATGGATAAAAACAAACAGATTAAGTGTTTACATGTGCACCGTTCGGGTTATGAATCGGCATAAACCACCCGTTTCGTTCTGATCACGAATTATTTTGGATCACGCTGAATAAACAAAAAATAACCAGAACAGGGTGTTTACATGACGCGTTTTTATTCCGAACGACCGTTTGATCCAATTACTTATGTCCATGTAAACATAGCTGTGGGGTTCAGGTTTTAAAGCTGAGATAAGATACACACATACATATGCAGATTGACCTATCACACCTCACAGTAGAGTTTTTTTTTAAATGTCTTTGTTAATCTAATTCACAGATGTGGCCCCTCTGGTCCCATCTGATTGGTGTGAAACTTAAGTCCTGTTTACACGGACACTGTGTGGGGGAAACGCAACTTTTGGGTATGTTAATTAGGTGAAAAGTTTTGCGTTGACATGGGCGAATTCTGTGGATACGACTCTCTCCCCCCCACCCCCCGTACTCATGAATTTACTGTAGTTACCATGCTGGGCCTGTAGATGGCGCTGTGATCTTTGGAACCTTCACTACTGCGCATGCGCCACCACTGCTGCCTGAGGTAAACAAAGCACACGAGGCAGCCTGTTTTCCTCTCTGGCTAAAAGTTCAGCTACTACAAGTTGTTGTCAACAAGTTAACAACAAGTTAAAGCTGGAATTTGGATAAGAGTCAACAGATCTGACACCAAGTGGGGCCGCTGCACACCAGCTGACTGGACGTCTGGACCGGAACCGAGTCAACATGTCTGACTTTAGTCCGTGAGAATCAGCTGATTTACAGCAGCGCTACAAGGTAAACCATGTTCTTAATAATCTTTCCTTGTGTTTAGTTCGATCACAGAACAACCAACTGAGGTTTTATTTTTATTTTTTTCCTGCGAGGTCGAAGCTGTTCCACGAAGCGGACCGGCGGTTCGGATGTGGGTCCAGTGGGATGAAAACAACAGAGTCCAGTTCATTAAAGTTCGGTTAACGTGTTTTTAAAAGTGTTCAATTTAATTCTCAGTGTTTGTGACATGAGTTTGTGGTGTTGAATAAATAAATAAATTAAAAATCAACCTGGTGTCTTCATTTTCAACATGCAGCATGTTAGGCATGACGTAACGAGTCCAGATAGCTTCATTTAGCTCAGATAAATGTAAATATCTCCCACGCTAACATAAATACTGTTTATTATTGTTAAACTGTTAATATATAGCACATTTAGTATGTTATAGTGCAGCGTGACACGTGAAATGTCCGACTGCCTCGTTAACAGACAACTGGATCCAGGCAGCTGCTCTCTTCCAACACAGATGCAGGTAAGGTGTAGAATAATTAAATATGAGAATCAAAATATATTCCATCAGCTATAGTTCAGAAAGTGGTGCGTGTGTCCACTGTCCAGTCCACCGCCATTGTTAAAATGCCGGCTGTCTGCGCGTGCGTGCTGCGTGCATGTGTTCAAACAAAAGCTCCACGGGAGATGTTTACATTATCAACGGGGGGTCTGCGAAAAACTTCCACCTTGAGAGCAGGGTCAGAAAAGTATCGGTGTCATCGAGGGGGGCCAGCAGCGTCGTGTAGGCGATAAGCAAAGTCGCAAAGAGAAAGTAGCGGTTACACTCAAAATACGCGCCGTGTAAACTGGCCCTTAG
>JBBPBX010018803.1:25519-45180 GCA_038048925.1 Garcialebias charrua
GAAAATGAATGATTGTGTTTTTGATACAATAAAGATACAATTTCAACTATATTTGCAAGAAACAAACACATTTAATATAATCTGGTAAAAGTTGATAGCTTTTATTCTGATTTTCAAAAGAATGAGAAAAAGCAGCATTATGGTAATAGGAAAATAAAAATAGAATTAGTGATGCTCAAAAATTCAGAATGAGGAAACAAAATGGCTCATGGATAATGTGACCGTGGTGACACAATTAGAGTGCAGCACAGAATTATCAGCTTAATAAACAGGTAAAGAATCAGGGATGACATTTTAGGAGTTATGGAATCCAAACCGGAAAGACTTAAAATACTGTAATTAGTAAGAAATACGGTAGTGATGCAAACGTTGAAGTCATTTTCTTCATGGCAACAAAGTAAAATAAATGTAACTTCTTTTTTATGCTTTTCCCTCTTCAGTGTTTGCCACAGCAAGTCACCCTCCTCTGCATCATCTGTCCTCACTCCAATACCTCCATGCCTTCTCTAACAGCATCCATATATGTCCTATTTGTCTTTTTCCTGGCAGCTGCATTTCTAACATCCTTCTACCAATACCCACTGTCCCTCCTCTGGACATGTCCAAACCATCTCAGTCTGACCTCTAACTTTATCTCCCAGTTGTTCAACCTGTGCTGTACCTCTGATGATCTCATTCCTGATCTTATCCATCTTGTCACTCCTTAGGAGAACCTCAACATCTTTATTTCTGCCACTTCCAGTTCTGTCTCTTTTTGTAGACTTTTCTCCAGACCATTCAACATAGCGGGTCTCACCACCATCTTGTAAATTATTCCTTTGACCTTTGAGGCCATCCTTTTGTCGCAAATCACTCCTGAAACTTTTCTCCATCCACTCCATCCTGCCTGGACTCTCTTTTTCAAAAATACATCGCTCTTAAAACTAAACTTAACAACCATTTAAAAACAAGAAAACTGATTCAGTCAGGTCCTTTTTAATTTTTTTAATTTTTTTTAAAGTATTTTATCCAAAAGACTTCCTCAGTCTGAGGAGCTGCAACAAACTCAGTCTAATCAGCAGCACCTTCATTTGCTGGTGACAGACAAAACTAGTTTTGGACCATCATCCTAATCGTTAGTGCCCTGATGGCTGCTTGTTATTCACAGAAATCTAAATGATCCTCACAATAACAAAATTGTAAGAGGGGGACAGTCGTGGAATCCTGTTTTAGCTTTGTATCTGCTTTCAGGAGGGTCCAGTTAAGATATCCACATTCCTCCTAGGCCTGTCGAGTGGGATTTCTCTTTCTCTCTGGTTCCTGAGTGTAGTGATGCTGTCCACTCTGGGGTACTGTCGTGATGATTCCTGACATGCTCTAGTGGGGGATTGGAGTCAAACCACTGGTCTGTGTCACACACTTGCTTTCCACTTACTTACTTGTGGTGTGAGGGAAAAGTAGAAATCCCACACAAGACAGGCCCTGGAGCAATGTGGATATCCTATAACTGGGCCTTCCTGACAGCAGATAAGCAACCAAACAGGACTCCAGCCAGCCATGGGGTGAAAAGGAGGAACCCAGACCTAGACCAGTGGTCGTTCCGTATGTTGTGGAAGATTCAGAGCAACTGAGATGTTTATTTTCTAAATGTGACATCTCCGTGATTTTCAAACCCAAAATACATTAGGGCAACGATTGGTTTGTCTCAAAGGTCTGGTCTCCTGGTACAAACGGAGTCATATTGTGTATGCTGTTCATTGGAGGGCTGTGATCAGTCTTACATTGGGGAAACTAAACAGCCACTGGCCAAAGGATGGCCCAGCACAGAAGATCAACATCATCAGGTCAGGACTCTACAGTTTACACTCATCTCCAGGCCAGTGGTCACTCGTTCAGGGATGAAGACATGATATATACCGTAAATAGAGGAATGTTGGTTCAAGAGATGAGTGAAGGAAACCGTCTTTGTGAAGAGAACCCATCCATTGTTAAACAGGGCCTTCATGTCTCATGTCACCCTCTTACAATGCTGTTATTGCTAGCATCACCCAGTCCTCTGTGAATGACCATCTGGGCACTAACGATCGTTCGTTAGGCTGATGACCTTTTCATGTGCACATGCTTTAGCTGTCACCAGCAAACTGGTTGATCCGATGTGAGAAGGTACTATTTATAAGACTGAGTTTGTTGCAGCTCCTCAGACTGAAGAAGTCTTTTGGATAAAAGATGAAACATTTCAACAAAGAAGAATTTGTCCAGAGGACCTGACTCAACCTTGTTTGATTTATCTCGATTATCGACCGTGCATCAGGACAAATAAATTGATTGCTTTCACTTGGGAAACAATTAAATGTTTGGCAGAAAGTTTGTGCTAAAACGAGAAGAAAACACACTATTTTCAAAATTTACTTTAGAATAAGAATGTGGTTCATTGCCTTCATCATTATAATGCAAATCAGGACTCAGAATAAACCAAATGTATCATGTCTGCTACAGATTTCAGCCTTTATCTTTGTTGGAAAGGTGAAGAGATAAACATATTAGCAGTTTAGCGTGGTGTGATTTATTCCTTAGTCACAGTGACCTGGACTTCATGCCATAAAGATGACGGCAACGGCTGTGGGTGTTCAGCCTCACGTCACGTACAACCTGTCTCCACCTATGACTGGACTGGGATGTTAGTAATGTCACAGAGGAAGGAGGAAGTTCTTCCTGGAAAAATTTCTATGGGGAAATCAGCAGCTACACAACATTGGAAGTTGAAGACATTTTAAGAAAAACAGAAATTGTACCGTAATAGTCATTATTTTATTTTCCACTGGATTTGATAAGGCGTGAGACAATTGTACATGTTCTTAAGACAACCTGCCTGTTCCTTCAGGGTGTAAATCATGTTTACATCTCAGTGTAATGTCTTTGTGACCGCCAGCAAATTTGATTACAGACTGACAGTGATGTAGGATCAATCCAGACAATGAGATGCAATCAGCGCTTGTTCACATCAGTTCCCTGTTTATTGTCCCCTGCTCTATGTGTGACAAGGGAACCAGACAAAAGCTTAGGAGGAAGAAAGCTTCCCCAGAGCCCAAAACATAAAAGGCACTCTATTGAAAAGGAACAATGAAAAAGTGGGCTTGTATTGTATTTATTTTGGTCTTTATAATAAAAGGCAGATAAAGACGATTACACCGGGATGAAGGAAAGCAACATGCAGCACATATTAAGGAACTACGGTATGTGAAATGAGTACAAATTACATACTTTCTGTACAAGCACACAAACACATGATGAAAATGCATCATGAAATACCATATAGTATATGCCACATGACTGGACCTGTCCTAAAGGTGACTGTGGTGGGTAAAGATAAAGAGGAAGTAAAAGTGACTAACAGAGTATGATAAAACAATTGTCTACAGTTTGGAGAAGTTGTCTGCGCCACTGACGCTCATTAATTCAATTTGTTGCTTGTTACACGTAACAGAATGAGTCATAAACTTCCTGGGACATTTGATAGTGGAGTTCGGGCAGGGCTGGAGAAGATTTATGCAGCGCTATCCGACGATGTGAGAATGGACGGCAGCAGAGCGAAAGGTGTTGTCAGTTAGTTCAACAAACTGTCATCACCCCTTGAGAAATCAGGGTATCAGCAAGAACTTTGACATTCAGCGATGAAAATCCATCGGCATTCATTTCAGTCAAATTACTGACTAAAGCTGTTAGATAAAATATGTATATTTAATGTATTGTTGGGGCTTTTGTGCTTATCCTGTTCCCTAAAATAGGGTCCATCCACTTTGAGATATGAATTCCTTCATGAAACACAGTGAAATGTGAAAATAAAGTAATTCCACGAGTCATATTAGCCTAAAACATTCACTATCTATGTTTTTTTTTACAGGAATACTGAATTCTACATAATGGAAAACGACATCTCTAGACACATAAACAGAAGATGTTCATCCCAAACACAGTCTGTAAAATTAATTAAACCCGTCACAATCATAGTCTAAATCTATTTAGTTAATTCTGTTTAATAACCTGTAAGTAACCGAGCACATTCACACTTTTGACTTTCTGATTAGAAATTTTTTTTCCCACACATTTTGTGCGGTAAAAAAAAACTACTGCATACTTTGTATTTTGTCTAAAATCATGTGGTTTGGCTGCCTTCAGGCTCAGGCCTGCATTGAAAAAAAGAGATCTGTGATCCCAAACGGGACTGGAATGGCTAAATAAAGGTGATTAAAATAACCACAGTGCTGTTTAAACTTTCATACTGCACACCCAGTGGTGGGATGTAAGTACAAATACTTTGTTACTGTACTTAAGTACATTTTTCATGTATCTGTACTTTACTTAAGTAGAATTAAATGTGGGTACTTTTACTCCACTACATTTTACATGAAGTATCTGTACTTTCTACTACACTACATTTCTATAATGTGTTGAGTTACAAGTTACATTCACGTTGCAGCTTTTTGATTTGTCGTTAGTTTGAAAGTAACTGATGTCGAGAGGGGAGTTGGTCCATTGAATCACTGCAAAGTGGACAGGTAACATTAGACCTGCCTTCAAGAAGAGCTGGACCAATGATGTATATTCTAGTAGTATAACGTCATTGAGCTGGGAGCACCCACAGCACCACTAACACACCCAAAATGGATTCCACCACAGAGATTCAGCCAGAAGATACACAACACCCATGACCTTATTGAAAGACTATTGAAATATTGAAAGACTATTGAAAGACTGTTCAGTACAGCAGGACAGATTCTCTCTCCCAAAAGATCCAGACTGGACTAAAAAAACTTTGAAAACCAACTTCTTCTGAACTTGAACAAGAAATTCTTGCTTCAATATTAAAATGTGACAGTTCATGGGATGTTAGGAGACAAGAGGTGTCTCCAAATGTCTCAACACTCGGGTCCAAGTTTTGAAAATGGTGTCAGGAAGTTAAAATATTGTTCACTTTTGACCCATTACAAGGTTTAGATAATAATTAACTAGAGTTGATGACAAACTGCAGTTGAAATGATCAGATATTCCTTTGTTAGGTCTAATGCTCCTTTTTTCAGACAGACAACTTTTACTTAAACATGTTTACTGCAGTTAAAATGACACATTGGTTTTGTTTTGTGTTAAATAAAAACTTTCAAAGTATAATCATTCCTCTTTCTTATTTTGATTAATGTCATTTAACTCTGTAGGTCATCACTGAAATTCTGACGCACAGAATCACGAGTCCAAGTGTGAACGGTTTCACAGAGTAAACACAATAAAAACATGTATTATCTGCAGCATTGTTCATTAAAATGACTCAACACTATTACAGTAATGTATTATAGAAAATATACATACAGTATGCACACTTAATGATATTGTAGAGACCTAGGTAACACATTCAGCAAGTACTTTTACTTTAATACTTTAAATATTTTTAAAAGCAAGTACTTATTTACTTTTACTTAAGTAAAAACATTAATATGGTACTTCTACTTTTACTAGAGTACAGTTTTGTCTGTTTATTTGTAATTTTACTTAAGTACAGTGTTTGAGTACTTTCTCCAACACTGTGCACATCAAAACCTTTTCAGCTCTATGGAATAGTGTGCTGTCTTTTACAGTAGTTAATATAACTTTCACTTTTTATTTATTTATTATTATTTCACGTTGTATACAAAAATCCCAGTGTCTCTTCAGTTTCTTCAAAACCATTGTTTTCTCAACTCCATTTCAACATAGTTTATCTGTTATGATTATGTTCTTGGATACCGTTTAGCAAATTTAAGCAGTTTTGGTATTTTAGCTATTAGCTACAAGTTATCAACAAATGACTTGTAGGTATGATTTTTTTCCAAATATATAGGGTTTAGTCATGATTACGTAGCTAATTTTAACTTTTAGCTAATGTTTTGAACATTTAAGGTTTTATTTATTGCATTTAAAGGGATTGTGACATGATTTTGTAAATTTGAATATTTGTCAGAACATATATATCTTATATCATTGAGCTCTGGTCGTTTTTGCATAATAAATTATAAATATATTAAAATTTCATTCCAAGTTATGATAGTCATTTCTCTGGGACACGCCCCTAAAATTCCGTGCATTCCGCAAAACCGTCATTTGACGTACACGTGGGGAGCCGCTGCTCAACGCGCATGTAATTAATAATGGCGGAGCATGTCGACTCAGACGAGTGCAGCATTTCTAGTGTTGATCTAAGCGATTTGTCTTCAGTTTTGGAAGGTCAATATAAGCAGTAGAAGTTTTAATCTTGCTCAAATCATTTTATTGTATACTCTATTAATGGAAAACTTATTAACTTTTACGATTCAGCTTTAAAAAAACGTGCAGGGAGCTTCGTGGCTTTGAGCATGTCCGATTGCGTTTGAGATCTATCATTTTAAGACAGTAAATCATCCAAAACTCTCATTAATAGACTCTCCCCAAATAAAAACAAACAACAGATCGTACCTGATTGCGCCGACATAATTTAAAAATACCTAAATAGCACCCGTGTTGACTCGGATCTATGCTAATGTCTGTTAGCAAGCAGATGTCGGCAGATAGACCTCACGTCTGACATATATCTTTTTTAAACAGTAAATCATCCAAAACTCTCATTAATAGACTCTCCCCAAATAAAAACAAACAACAGATCGTACCTGATTGCGCCGACATAATTTAAAAATACCTAAATAGCACCCGTGTTGACTCGGATCTATGCTAATGTCTGTTAGCAAGCAGATGTCGGCAGATAGACCTCACGTCTGACATATATCTTTTTTAAACAGTAAATCATCCAAAACTCTCATTAATAGACTCTCCCCAAATAAAAACAAACAACAGCTCGTACCTGATAGGCAGTAAGATGGTCGCTGCAGACATAGGACTCTCAGTAGGAACCCATCGGTCACAAGTTCTCTGTACTTCCATTCTAGGCAAAGTTTCTCATCTTTTGGGAATTTGTGAAGGCTCACTTGTTCACTGCTGATATTAGAACACCCAAATGCGCTACAACGTGACAGCATTTTTCAAGTTACACCAAAAAAAAAGAGTCGATCTTTCACCAAACAAAGGGGCAAGCCAGGCTCCGCCTTTTGCCCAGTGCCCACGTGTACGTCACATGAAGATTTGCATAAATTCACGGGGCGTGTCCCAGAGAATTTATGGTAAAAAATTACCATAAATTGGAATGAAATTTTAATATATTTATAATTTATTATGCAAAAACGACCAGAGCTCAATGATATAAGATATATATGTTCTGACAAATATTCAAATTTACAAAATCATGTCACAATACCTTTAAGGTTCTGCTTGTTATAACTTTACCAATTCAGTTAACAAATAATTATTTAACAAACGTCAGCAAAGTCATTCAGGACAACATTAACGATACATTTTCATAGAAATTGTGATTTTTCTAATTATAAAACCCTTTCTGCAAACTAAACGAATTTTTAATCAAAACAAACAAAACATTTTACCCTGATCTTTAACAATAAGTTAAGCAAATTTTGACTTGGAAAGCAAATATTGAAGTTTTATTTATGTTTGAATGCATCCTGTTATAAGCACAATTAATCTATTTGGCAACCAAAGCCAGCTTAAACAACAAGTGTGTTAAATTATTTGAACAAGTGTGGATTGCAGGCTGTCTTTTAACTTACTAAAATGTGTCTTTCTGGTGAAGCAGCTGTTTAGGTTCTAGGCCTTTTCAAACAATCAAGTCTATTAATTTCTCTTCAGTTTTGAATCAAAAATCATTAATTTTAAGACATGTAAGTGTCAAAGTTCATGCTCAATAATCCAGTTTAAAAACATCCGACAAAGTTCAGTTAGGTCATCTGGACGATTATTTTTTAAAATTTGTTGTTGTTTTGTCTTTCATCCAAAGGACTTCATCAGTCTGAGGAGCCACAACAAACCGAGTCCCACAAGCAGCACTTCCTAGTGGGCCAACACGTTTTCTGGTGATTACGGTAGATGGTTTCTGAAGCCCGCCCTCTCCCCTGTCCACTCCTGTGAGGAAGCCATTGCCAAAGTGGTTCAAAACATCAAAGTTTATGCTCAATAATGCAGGTTAAAAAAATCCAACAAAGTTCGGTTAGGTCATCTGGATGATTCCTTTTTTTTGTTGAGACATTTCATCCTTTATCCAAAGGATGATTTGGATTTTTTTTTTACCTGAATCATTGAGCACGGGGCGGCCGTGGCGTAGTGGTAATGGCAGTCGTCCCCCGATCGGAAGGTTGGCGGTTCGAATCCTGGTTCCCCACACCATGTGTCGTTGTGTCCTTGGGCAAGACACTTAACCCCGAGTTGCTCCCGGTAGGACTGGAAAGCACCTTGCATGGTAGTCTGCCGCTACCGGTGTATGAATGTGTGTAACATTCAATGTGTGTAGCACTTTGAGATTTTCACTAATGAAAGTGCGTTATAAATTGAATTCATTATTATTATTATTGATGTTTTGAACCACTTTGGCTATGGCTGCCTCAAAGGAGTTGACAAAGGACATGGGGCCCAGAAACCATGCTAAAGGTTTCTTCCTCCCGAGGGAGTTTCTCATTTCCACTGTCACCTTCATGCTTGCTCAAGATGAGAGTTCTGCGGTGAAGTTAAATTCAAAGCAGTCTGCTCCTCAGATAAATAGTGTTAACTCATTTTTTTATATATGTTTCTCAGTGCCCTGAGATGACTTCTGTTGTGACTTGGTTCTATATAAATAAACTGAAATGAAGTCGAAGACGCAAATTCAAAAATGGGAGACTCACTCACCCCAGCTGCATCGACTCACTAATCAACCGTCCATCCGGATATAAGGCCATCCTTTCCTCAGCTCTTCCTGTTTGCCAGTCTAGTCGCATCCCTCCACCTCCCCATCTCCACCCGGGGTTTCAAGATCCTCAGTTCTCCCCTATTCTTCATCCCGACTACGCCTCCGGGTAATATCCTGCTCATCTCCATCCTGGTCCTACGACTGTGTGCGTTCCTGCTTCCTGTTCCCTGGAACCCAGCCGGTCAAGGCAGATGGCCGCTTGTCCTAAGCCTGGTTCTGCTGGAGGTTTCTTCCTCGCGAGGGAGTTTTTCCTTCCCACTGTTGCTTCATGCTTGCTCAGGATGGGAGTTCTGCGATGGGGTTTGTCTCAGGGTTAATCGGAACCAACGACCGATGGATGAACAACATGTACCGGTGGGATAAGTTGGATGACTGCAATCCCAGGCTTCGCCACTGGGTTCGGTCCCGGGGGAGGCGTGGAAGAGATATAATCTATCTTCCTATGCCGGACATTCAAGCTCTCAGCGGTCCGGCATGCATGCCCTCCGCCGGGGCCCGAGCGCCAAAGAAACCCTAATCAATAAAACCTTTTAATTGTATTCTTCTCTCTGGTTGTGTGAGTCTCTCCACTGGTTGAATTGAAATCAAATGGAATCAAACTGGTTAGCCCACTATGTGAAGGTGCTGCTTGTGGGACTGAGTTTGTTGTAGCTCCTCGGGACTGATGAAGTCCTTTGGATGAAATGTCTCAACATCAAAATAAAGAAACCATCCAGGTGACATGGCTGAACTTTGTTGGACCATTAATATTTTCCATGTAAATCTGTAACAGAGTAGCAGCTTGACATGAACTCCATCCATGTAAGTTTCTATCTATGCTTTCCTTTTTCGTCGTGCACCGAGACTTTCGTCCTGCAGCTTGAAAGCAGCAGGGGTGAAATTCCTGGAATGTTTGCCCTCTGACCTCTGCCTGTCAACCAGCCGGCACTCAAAGGGTTAATGAAGCTGGGAGTAGAGCGCGTGCTCGGAGCCCCCTCCTCCTTCCTGGTTTTTCTCTCTGCCCGGCCCATCCTTCTTAAAGGAAAGTTCCTGGTTCTCAACGATTCCTGCCACCAAACAAACCCCATCAAGCTCCGTTTCCGTGGGAAGAGCTCGCTCGTAAAGGCCGCGGCGGCTTTTTTCTTCGACAAATTAAGAACCGGAAGTGGGCGAAAGATGCGGAGGTGAGTCGAATCGCTCGCGCGTGGAATCGTTATGGAAATTACAAAGACCCGAGGTGTGTTTTCCTTTAATGGGCACACAGTTAAAAGTTGTGTTTTTTTTATTTACGGTATTAACCCTCTGGGCTCAGTTGAATCAATCCGCTTAGTGTTTAACTGCTACTTGACCAAAACCTTTTCAGACAACAGACATTTCCTGAAGCTAGCTTACATGTTGAGTAACGGTGTCTAGTAGCTGAACTGTGTGACACACCATGGACCTTGGTTTAGTTTGTTGGTGTCTGTGGGCTGATGGAAACCTCCCAGGCTGGACTCTATCATTTGTGGCATCCTTGTGTTACATTCCTTTACATCTTTGCCTCACACACATGATTTTAGGCAGGCCAGGTAAGATTTTTATGATGAGGTGAAACCTCTACATGTAATCAGCTGTTTAAAATTAACCTAATTTGAACCATGCCTTGCATTCTTTACAGATGTACTTGGGCTTTATTTAGGGCTGGGTTTGCCTACCTCGTTATTTTCATCCAGCCTGGGCCTGTTTGGAGACTAGTCAAACTTTGTTTAACCAAAAAATGAAAACCCTGGCAATTATGATGACCTTTCAGAATCTTGAGTTTATTCACGTTCAAATGAGTACCGTATTTTCCGGCTTATAAGTCCAGTTTTTTTAAAACAAATTTACTTGTCCTGCGACTTATGGGGCGAAGCGACATATTTATGGATTTTTTTTCCCATATTTTTGGACCAATTTTTGGCTAAGAATGACAGTTTCCATTCATTCTGATGAAAAAAATGGAGCAGTACCACTTTCGGCCGCTAGGGTCCACCGACCAATCCCAGCTCATGTGTCCGAAAAAAAACCTCTTCTGCTCGGACTCACTCTGTCGCAGCCCGGCCTCCTGAACTCTGGAGGTATGTCTGAACTAGTGCTTGTTAGCAAAATGGCTCAAGAACCACACAACAGATTTTGATGAAACTTACAGAAAGTAATCACTGGATGGATATTTACAACTGATTAGCTGTAGGAGATGTTTGAGCTAAAATTCGATTTATTTACTATTTATTTTCGCGACCGTTTGGAAGACGTCAAAGCGAAACAATTTAAATCCAGCAGATTTGATCATTACGTGAATTTATTAAGGAACGGTTAAGCTCAGAAACCCTTTTGCTATGTCAGCTAACAAATATATATTTTTAAGTGTTTAACTTGCTAAATTTTAAAGAAATGAAGCGTATCCGCTTGCTGCACGTGGCAAAACTACTTTTTAAATCCAGCTGATTTGACAATTACATGAATTTATTAAGGAAAGGTTAAGCTAAGAAACATCTTTGCTATAATTTTCGGCAAACAATCGTTTTTACCGTGTTAATCTTGTAAAGTCCTTCCGTGCTTGCTCGCTCCTGTGGCCGCCATATGCAGCAGGGCGGTGACGCGTAAAATACGCGACGCATCAGCGGTGACGCATAATAGATGTGACGTATACGGAGGTGCGACATGTTTATGGATTTTTCCACTTTATTGGACATAATTGGACTTTGCGACATATAGGGCGGTGCGACTTTTCACTTGGAAAATACGGTACTTGTGCCACTTTTTACTTCTTACTTAAAGGTTGCCATTTTATATTTTCTCAGTGCCATTTTATATTTTCTCAGTGCTATTTCATGCTCATGTCTGTGTCATTGTTATTTTTTATTGTTTGTTTTTATTTCTGTATTGTTCAGCACTTTGTGCACCTTCTGGCTGCTGAAAAGGGCTCTATAAATAAAGATTGATTGATTGATTTAAGGGCTGCCTCAAGCTTAGTGTGAATATGTGGCTACAAATTCATTCATTCAACCTTTATTTAGTCAGGTAAATCTTATTGAGCCTCGAGGGCTCATTTACGAAAGCGACCTGCTACAAACTAAAGAATGATGAACAGCAATGGTACAAGTAATAATAATAATAATAATAATAATAATAATAATAATAATAATAATAATAATGAATTTAATTTATAACGCACTTTTCATTAGTGAAAATCTCAAAGTGCTACACACATTCATACACCGGTAGCGGCAGACTACCATGCAAGGCGCTTTCCAGTCCTACTGGGAGCAACTCGGGGTTAAGTGTCTTGCCCAAGGACACAACGCCACATGGTGTGGGGAACCGGGATTTGAACAGCCAACCTTCCGATCGGGGGACGACTGCCATTACCACTACGCCACGGCCGCCCGCAAGTACATTAAACAATAGACAAAAGAAAAAGTAGCAAAAACTAGCAAACATTATAATGTAGATGTACAAAATCAAAAACAGGAACAAATCAGCATGGTTTTTGCCAGGATTCCAACAGATTCTGAAAATCATTTAGAGAAGTCAAGGTCGAGAGCTTCAGATCTTTTTGTAAGATATTCCATGAAGCAGGAGCAGAGTAGGAGAAGGCCCTTTTTCCAAGTTCAGTCCTCACTGACGGAACACTGCAGGTAATCATGTCCTGAGAGCGCACACTGTAGCTGCACTCACGCAAAGACATGTAGGAGGAGATGTATGAGGGCAGCAGACCAAGAAGTGATTTAAAGATGAAAATGTACCAGTGGAAGAGTCTGCGTGAGGTTAATGATGTCCAGTTAACCAGTGAATACAGGGTGCAGTGGTGGGTACGATAATCACAGCCAGTTATGAATCTTAGTGCACCATGATAGACAACATCCAACATCCGCAGGGTGCTTGTAGGAGCATTCATGTAGAGAATGTCACCGTAATCAATGGAGGGAAGGAAAGTCACAGATACAAGGCGTATCCTAGCATTCAGTGTTAGACATGATTTATTTCTGAAAAAGAAACCCAGTTTTACTTTCAGTTTCTTCACTAGGTTTTCCACGTGGAGTTTAAAAGAGAGATGTGAATCGACCAGGATACCCAAATATTTATATGAGTCAACAAACTCAATAGGGACACCATTTGATGATAAAATCAGAGGAAGATCTGCTGGGACCGACTTCCTACTTGAAAAAAACATCCCTTTTGTTTTATCAGCATTTAGGACAAGTTTGAGACGGAACAAATCTGACTGGATGATGTCAAAAGCGGATTGCAGTAACTGGAAAGCCTTAGCTACTGTTTTAGCTTGGCAATAAACAACTGTATCATCAGCATAGAAATGTAAGGATGCATCAGGGATGCTCTGACCTACATTAGCTATGTAGATTGTAAAGAGGGTTGGTCCTAAAACTGAGCCTTGTGGTACACCATTTTTAACTGTTAAATAGCTGGAAGAAGTACTGTTATGTTGAACACATTGCCTCCAATTGGAAAAATGGTTAGAAAACCAACCGATTGTGTGATCAGAGACACCGATTTCTGAGAGCTTATGACACAGGATGTTATGGTCCACAGTGTCAAAAGCTTTAGACAAGTCATTGAACATCACATCAAATATATCAATTCAGTTTATTTATATAGTGTCAAGTCACAACAGAAGTCATCTCAGGGCACTGAACAGACACATTCATATAGGCTACATAAAAAGTAGTACCGTAATGCTATTTATCTGAGGAGCTTTGAGTTTAACTTCGTCATTGGATAAGGGATTGGAAAGCTGTTTCAAATGGCACCAAAAGTAGATGTGACTTTATAATAATAATTAAAAAAAGAGTATATTAAAGTTGGCCTGAAGTTCCCACGACAGTCAATTAGTGTAAAGTGAAATAGCAGGCAAGCACTTCGAATGATTTTTACTGAAGGCTTTTTTAGTTATGAAACCTGGATAATCAAAGCTAAAAAATACACCAAAAAAACTATATTTCATTTGTTATAGGTTGAGTACAACCAGATCTACAGGGTAAAATGCGTCATTGTGACACTTAAGGCAATAGGAAATCAATGGGCCTCAGTTTAAAAACTGTGATGCAGCTAAGCAGACAAGCTGAAGTTTCAATAAGGAAACACCAAAAAAGTAGGACAAACACAAGGAATTTTTTTTATATTACACAAAATATTAAATGTATTAAAATATTTAGTTAAAACAAGGTTTACATTTTATGCAGATTAATATGCAGATTATTCAACAGTAAAGTCAGATGAAACACTACATTTCAGAAGAAAAAGTCATAGATTAAACAGTCTTTCACTTTAAAAGTGTCTAAATTTGTTGCACTTGTTGTTCTTTACAACATATATAATAATTTCTTGCGATTTGACCTTGAGGTCAAATATATGCCCAATGTCACAACAAGAACTATACAAACCCAGATAGCTAAAACAAAAAAGAAAACCATAACATGTGGGGTATCAAATCAAAGCTGTGGACAACAGGAATCCAATGAAGCATCTCTAAACAACACTATTTTAAAGTCCAGTAAGATAAAGCTGGAAAAACATACCTGGAAATGGAGGAGTACTCCTCCCGCGCTGCGCATCCTCAAAAGATGGTTGCTGATGTCGTAGATCACATCAAATCTCATTGTATTTAAAGATTACAACCTGTACAAGGTGCTAAACACGCTTCTAGGTACTGTATGTTAAATAAGGAACGGAGTTTTAAAATTTGGGTTGAAATTCATCTTGTTTTTGAAAAACCGAGAGCTTCATGAAAACGTCATCGAAATTGATGCATAAAAAAAACACGTCACTGGAATGTGAAGAATTAAAAATGGCAACTGCAAAAGAGGTATAATGCAGAACAACATAGAAATCCGTATTTTCGTAAGTGGTAAGTTAAAATGGTGATAACGTAATTGGAGATCAAAAAGGCGTTCAATACAAGATCAACTGGACTTTATTTGTAACAGAAAACGTTTCGAAGCCTCCCGGATGGGAGTCAAAACGTTTTCTGTTATAAATAAAGGCAGTTGATCTTGTATTGAACGCCTTTTTGATTTTTCATGTCCTGGACGACTGAGAATCTTCACCAGTGTAATTGGAGATGGTGCTATGCACTCAGAAATGGGGCTTATTTCCAAGTGCCTGCAAGTGTGATTTAAAATGCCCTATTTTTGGTCAAACTAGACAGTTGCATAATCTGAAAGCTGAATAATTGTAGATTTATACATAAACTACAGAAAATAAAGTGTATGAACATTCCAAAGCTATAAATTACATTAGGATTTCTCTTCAAATAATTCATCATGCAGCAGCCATGGGTCTTGATTTAGGCGTTGCAAGTCGACCAATTACCATCAAATTATTAATAATGGATACAAGTTTAAAGAACAATAGCCTAGTTGTGTTTAGGAACTTCCTACCTTCATAAGCGTCAATGATTTTGATAGGGAAACTTCAGAATTTTGACTTGAAAATAATGATCACAATGATGGCCTTGTGCACTGCATTTCTCAATCTACCCAAACTTTTGAAGTACACAATATAAGAAAAATCATTTTTTGATGTGGCCACTTTTATACTGAACATTTCCGGTGCTGAAATCCAAAACAAAGGCTACTGCTAAAGGCAGGTGAGACAATTATTTTTGCCACACACTCGCTTTGGGAGAAAAGACGGAGGTTATGATTAGGGGTGGGAGTTTGATTCACATGGCTGCAATGCTGTGAGAAAACAAGACTTTTAACTTTCACTCTTTAGGGTGCACCTCTTACTGTACTTTTAACTAACATTAGCATTTTTATTTTTTTAAGTTTAAAAGTTTGTTTAAATCTTNCTCCTCACATGCTAGAAGAGGGGAAAGGACCTTATGTTTCATGCAGAAAAGTTGCAAATATTGGTGCACATTATGTTAAATGTGCAACAAACACTGGTTTGACTCGTCGTCTGAAGCAGGTTTTATTTATTTAAAATCAAAAATATTTTTATTTGTTGTCATGAACACACAGGATTATTGTAAAAGTTGAATTACATTTTTATGCAATTTGTCCTTGTTAAAATTACACAAAATCTAAATTTGAAGTTGTTTCAGGGTTTCACTGTAAAACAGAAACGTTCAAATATTTAGATTAAAACCATGAGTTTTGAATTGTTTTGGTCTTGAGAGTTAAATTTTTGTTAGCTTTAGTCTGGAAATAAACCAAGTACAGTATTTTCTGGTGTATAGGTCGCACCATCCAATTATTGCCAAATAATTGGCAAAAATCCATATATAAGTCGCACCTGAATATAGGTCGCACCTGAATATAGGTCGCACCTACGTCACAATGTGGACCGCGTTTAGCTCTACTGCAAATGTCTCTTCCACAGGAGCGCACAGCAAGGCTTTTAACAAGTTTAACACTTAAAAACAATTAATTGTTTGATAAAAAATTATAGCAAATATGTGTCTGAGCTTAACTTTTTTTTAATAAATGAATAATTTTAGCAGGATAAACACCTAAAAAAATATATTTGTTAGCTGACATTATTGTAGAGTGTGTCTCAGTTTAATTTTTGTTAATAAATGATTAAAAATCAGCTTATTTTATTAAAAAAAAACATATAGGTTGCACCTGACTATAGGTCGCAGGGCATGAAAAAAATGATAAAAAGGTGCGACCTATACACCGGAAAATATGGTAGCTTGGTTTATGGGTGATTTTGGAATAATAATCTTTTAGCTGAACATTGATCCAACAGATATAGTTTCAGCAGCATCAGGCAAACTTAAGACGACAAAAATTAAATCCTGACCCGAAGCCCAACTCTAAATAAATCCTTCCATTTTAATCTCAAAGATTAGAAAAAACATGAAGGATCCGTGCTCTTTTTATTTATTATATTGAAAGTGACTCGAGTTTCAACAAACATTATTTAAGTTAAAAAACAATCTACACAGTTAAAAAAAAAAAAGTTCCAGATGTTTATTTTAAAGATCCACACAACAGCTGGCCGGGTATTTCCTGGTTGTCAACAGTGAGCGTTGCGGCGGCTGCTAATCCTGCGTTTTAGCGACAGGCGCCGATGCTTCAGTCGAGTGCATCCTCGAGCGCAGCTCCCCGGGGCTTGTTGGTCATCACCTGAGCTCGAGGGCAGATCAACTGCGCCACTTTCAATCTGCTGCAGGAGAAAGCCTAAAAGAGACAAAAATCTCTTGTCGTGGAAAATATGCGGCTAGCTGATATTTAGAACGGCCTTCCTGTAATTAAGCCTCCCTTGAGGATTCTTTAGTTAGCAGCGGTGAAATTACTGCCAGCTCTCCTAATACGTACCACATGCCATTGCATTTGCACCATGAAAGTGGACAGGGAACTTGTTAGGTAAAAAACAGATAAACTTCAATAACAGTTCTCATTTTAAGTTCAGGATGAGAATAAAACAGAAAACCACTTGAACTGGACTGAACAGATTGATATATGAAGACACTTCTATAGAACAAACCAACAAATTAACTGTTGACTCCATCTAAAACACTCTAGAAAAGCTATTTTAGATGAATATTCAACCCTTTTAAGCAGCAAACTGAGGATGTAGGAGACAAACCCTGTGCCACCTTCTCACCGTGTCTGCTTCTATAATACGGTTTATTTATTTTTCCTTTTCTTTAATTTGACAGCCCGGAGGTTTTGGCAAGGCCGCACGTGCGTCTCCGACTGAAGTAGCGTTCGAGGGCTGGGGAATCATAATAAACATGCCAACTCAGGAGACTGTAGTTCAGCTTTAGCGTACAAACATTTAGCGGGAGGACTTCGGTGATCAAAGCGTGACGCGGCGGACACAAAACACGGATGTGCAACACTTCAAGCGGCGCTAACAAAACAACTACAGTAGCCTCAAACAGGACAAATAAATACTGATTGAAATGCAAATAAAGTTAAACTCAAATTCACAATTTGTATAAACTTGACAATACAGTTTAATAATACTGTATTTTTGGACTATAAGGCGCACTGGATTGTAAAAAAAAAATAAAATAAAAAAAATAAAAAATACAGGTAGTCCCTGACTTACGAGCGCTCTTACTTACGAGGTTCCGGACTTACGAGCTGGCTAACGAGCAGTAAATTTGTAAAGAACATACAAAAAAATACAGCACTTTTATGTGTTTTTAGATGAAAGTGTGTTAGCTAACCGTTTGGAAACAAGTTTCTGAGCATGTTAGCACTTTGAGATTTTTATTAATGAAAAGTGCATTATAAATGGAATTCATTATTATTATTATTATGTTCATGAACTAGTATGAACATTTGTGATGAAAAACGAGTGTTCGTAGTAGCGCTAGCATAAATTTTCCGACTTACGACCGAAAATCCGGACTTACACGTGTTTCGGGTTCCGACGTACGAGATTTTCATCTTACGAGATACTCGTGGTAACGGAACTCGCTCGTAAGTCGAGGACCACCTGTAAAGGTGTTATGTGTTGTCCTCATTGTATGTTCCCATACATACAATGGCAAAATTGTCTCTGCATTTAACCCATCGCACCTGGGATACTCAGGTGGAGCAATGAGCAGCTATTTAAAACGCCCGGGTAACAACTGGGGACAAGGTGACCTGCTCAGAGACACCACGAGATGTGCAATGACTGGGGATCGAGTCTGGGACTTTTGAGTCCAGAGTCGGCCACCCTGCCTCTATTCATTAAGTGAAACAAAACAGTCAGATGAGTCAAACTTTATTCGACTCGTTCACAATAACCACATAAAATCAGTTTTAGGTCAGTAAGCACAACTAGAATTAATACATAAGGTGCAACTGATCATAAGACTCACTGCTGATTTTTGAGAAAATTAAAGGATTTTAAGTGCGCCTTATAGTCCGAAAAATTTGGTAATTGACTATTAACAATAACTGACAATAAATTAAAAAAAGACTGAAAGTTTATTCATAAAGTTTGTCACAGAAGGAACATAAAGGTGGATAAATCTCAACAGGTTGCTGTTTCCTCCCACTGACCAACAAGCTGCTTATTCGATTTAAAGCATGCATGGTCACAGCAATTAAATTGTCAGAATTAACAAATTTGCTTTTAACGGGAGCGCAGCCAAGAGTGTGGTCATGAGGCGAGTATTGATTACCAGAACAGAGACATTAGTCTTCAGGTATTTACTCTGCCACCTCTGGTACGCGAGCCCCCGTACCAGACTGAATCAATCCCCAGAAAAAGATGGCTGTTTCCCACTGCAAACACATAGAAGCCCACTCAGAGCCTATAGATGCTTTCCGCATGAATCACAACAGTATAACACAGAAATGCACTTTGTTTTGTTTTGTTTAGCAATTTTCTCTAAAAAAATGTTTTTACTTTACCAGAAAAGACAAAAAAATAATAATTTGTATTGGTGTTGCATGAAACAAGTACGGTAGCCAACAAATGAGGGTAAGACTTGGTCCTGGTAGTAAACATTCTGCACTTTCTCATTTCTGCATCTGATGAATATTATTACAGCCAAAATTGACCTTTGCGCTCCATGTGAAAACTCAATCTGGCATTCTCCTCTTGAGCAGTACTTCTGTAACAAATGTCGGGTCGACTAAAACGAGGCGAAAGGTTACAACAGAAAATAGATGCCATCAGTGACTTTTTTTAATTATATATTCAGCCAAGCAGTAAAACCATTTACCATATAGATATATATATATATGTATGTATATGTATGTATGTATGTATGTATGTATGTATGTATGTATATGTATGTATGTATGTATGTATATGTATGTATGTATGTATGTATATGTATGTATGTATGTATGGTATGTATGTATGTACAGTACGGTATGTATGTATGTACGGTATGTATGTATATATATATGTA
>JBBPBX010018804.1:9643-19654 GCA_038048925.1 Garcialebias charrua
GATATTGCAGAGTCGCGTAAGCCAACACAACCCCACAACATCCAGAGCCCTAAGGAACTCAGGACGAATCTCATCCACCCCCGGAGCCTTGCCACCGCGGAGCTTTTTAACCACCTCGGCGACCTCAGCACCAGAGATTGGAGAGCCCGACCCAAAGTCCCCAGGCTCCGCTTCCTCAGTGGAAGACGTGCCAGTAGGATTGAGGAGGTCTTCGAAGTATTCCGCCCACCGACTCACAACATCCCGAGTTGAGGTCAACAGCACGCCATCCCCACCATAAATGGTGTTGGTCGCGTACCGCTTTCCCCCCCTGAGACGCCGGATGGTGGACCAGAATCGCCTCGAAGCCGTACGGAAGTCATTCTCCATGGCCTCTCCGAACTCCTCCCACGCCCGAGTTTTTGCCTCAGCAACCACCCGAGCCGCATGCCGCTTGGACTGCCGGTACCTATCTGCTGCTTCCGGGGTCCCACAGGCCAAAAAGGCCCAATAGGACTCCTTCTTCAGCTTGACAGCATCCCTCACCGCCGGTGTCCACCACCGGGTTCGAGGGTTGCCACCACGACAGGCACCAACAACCTTGCGGCCACAACTCCGATAAGCTGCCTCGACAATAGAGGCGCGAAACATGGTCCACTCGGGCTCAATGTCCCCCGCCTCCCTCGGAACGTGTTCAAAGCTCTCCCGGAGGTGGGAGTTAAAGCTCCGTCTTACGGGAGACTCTGCCAGACGTTCCCAGCAGACCCTCACAATACGTTTGGGTCTGCCAGGTCTGACCGGCATCCTCCCCCACCATCGGAGCCAACTCACCACCAGGTAGTGGTCAGTGGACAGCTCCGCCCCTCTCTTCACCCGAGTGTCCAGGACATGCGGCCGCAGATCAGATGAGACGACAACAAAGTCGATCATTGAACTACGACCTAGGGTGTCCTGGTGCCAAGAGCACATATGGACACCCTTATGCCTGAACATGGTGTTTGTTATGGACAATCCATGACGAGCACAGAAGTCCAACAACAGAACACCACTCGGGTTCAGATCAGGGGGGCCGTTCCTCCCAACCACACCCCTCCAGGTCTCACTGTCATTGCCCACGTGAGCGTTGAAGTCCCCCAGCAGAACAAGGGAGTCCCCAGGAGGCGCACCCTCCAATACCCCCTCCAAGGACTCCAAAAAGGGTGGGTAATCTGCGCTGCCGTTCGGCGCATAGGCACAAACAACAGTCAGAGCCCGTCCCCCCACACGTAGGCGAAGGGAGGCTACCCTCTCGTTCACCGGGGTGAACCCCAACGTACAGGCACCAAGATGGGGGGCAACAAGTATGCCCACTCCTGCTCGGCGCCTCTCACCAGGGGCAACTCCAGAGTGGAAGAGTGTCCAACCCCTCTCAAGGAAACTGGTTCCAGAGCCAGAGCCATGCGTTGAGGTGAGTCCGACTATTTCTAGCCGGAACCTCTCAACCTCACACACTAGCTCAGGCTCCTTCCCCACCAGAGAGGTGACATTCCATGTCCCAATGGCCAGCTTCTGTAGCCGAGGATCAGACCGCCAGGGTCCCCGCCCTCGGCCACCACCCATTCCACAATGCACCCGACCCCTTTGGCCCCTCCCACAGGTGGTGAGCCTATGGGAAGGGGGACCCACGTCTCCTCTTCGGGCTGTGCCCGGCCGAGCTCCATGGGTGAAAGCCCGGCCACCAGGCGCTCGCCAACGTGCCCCTCCTCCGGGCCTGGCTCCAGAGTGGGGCCCCGGTGACCCGCGTCCGGGCGAGGGAACATTGTTTCCATTTATATTACTCATCATAAGGGGTCTTGTGGGCTGCGCTTTGTCTCGTCCCTCACCTAGGACCTGTCTGCCTTGGGTGACCCTACTAGGGGCATAAAGCCCCTGACAGCATAGCTCCTAGGATCATTGGGACACTCAAACCCCTCCACCACGGTAAGGTGGCAGCCCAGGGAGGGGTAACAAAAAAAAAAAAAACAAAAAAAAAATGATTGTTTTATTTAGGAACTATTTTTAACTTTTGCACATTTGGTACAAGAGTACACTGTGAAAGTCATCTTTACTTTGGAAAAGGTAAGAGATTTATCTATGATGGAGAAAAAGATCTGTTTGTTACTTTGCTTTAAGATGTTACCCATGTAATGCTTTTTATTAAAGTTCATCATTCTATTTTTATATCTATATGAGGAGTTGTGCACCATTTCTCAGGTATGTTTCACATAATTCCCTGTGCCTTTAAAATTCATTACACAAGGTTTGCCTGTTCTGGTTGGTTAGTTTAGTGGTTCAGGGAGATTTAGGAACTGTTTGTTGTGCCAAACTTACCAGTCGAGAGGCCTGAAGCAAGAGTTTCCAACAGAGTGTTTCAGGATGTTTTGGACCTTTGTAACTCGACCAGTACATTTAAAAGCCTATAATGTGCTCAAAATAAAAAGCCAACAAAACCCACCGAGGGAAACTAAAATCCCCCAAAAGAATAATGTGCCTTTTAAAAATTTTATCAGCTTGTCTCTTTTTTCTGCAACATAAAAAGAACGACATAACTGTCATACTGTTCAGCTGGTACAAGATGACTCAGCAGCATTCAGCCCCTCGAGAACACAGGCTGCCTGTTAGCACTCAGCTAATAAAATGACCAGTTGAGTCAATACATCATCATCGCACCTGAACGCTGCACATTTAAAAAGAGAGGAATATGTGCAGAAAAGAAAGAGGGGGGATGTGTCTTCAAGCTGAGTGCACCTGTCTAAGAACAAGCGGCTGTATGTCTTCCCACTGAGTTTTTAAGAGGCAAAATCAGAACCATCCACACACCAAACCATACAAACTTTATCCCACAGACATACTGTGTAGATGCCTCATTGAGCGCTGAATGATACGTCAACGTTGATGACATTTTGAATGTGGTACAACTATGGGTCAATACAAGGAAATGGACTGAACTTCATAAAGCACCGTTCTACAAAGTGTTTGAAGTTAATCCCTGTCAATCACACACACCAATATATTTAGAAAAACAAACAGGAACTGAAAGTTATGCACCATAACTCATGTTCCCTGAAGGAAGGGAACGAGGTGCAACATATGCTATGGGAATTGCGCCCCCGCGCGATTACCTGAAGGAATACATTTACGCCTTTACGGCAGGGGCGTCAGCATCGCGCCAGAGGCCCCGCCCTCTGGGTACTTAAGCCGCTGACGCCCATCCATCATTCTCCAAAATGCACTTCACCGAGCTTTCAGCATTGAAAAGGGCCAAGTATGTTGCACCTCGTTCCCTTCCTTCAGGGAACATGAGTTATGGTGCATAACTTTCAGTTCCCTTTCAGTCATGTCTCTCGGTGCAACATATGCTATGGGAACGTAATTCATTCACGCCCTTGAAATGCTCAGTAAAATGCATGCTAGTGTGAACGTCTGCCTCTATTCAGCAGGCATCTCAAGGCTGCTTTCTACTGTGTGTTAGAAAGGACAGCCTGAGTGACATCACACGCAGTAACATCCAAACTGTAATGCTTTGCAAAAGTGTTTATTGAGCTCCAGTTCGCAGTAGCACAAATGTCTGCAACTGGTACACCCTTGAACAGTGACCACGAGGTGGCCAAGCCCCGAGTAGAGTGAGCGCGCACTCCAGAGGGCACCTGTTGACCTTTGCTACTGTACGCCCTTTTTATGGCCTCAGTCACCCAGTGTGAGAGGCACTGCTTTGATAGGGCCTTTCCGGTAGCAGGTGCTGCAAAGCACACAAACAGTTGATTTGTTTTTCTCCATTCGGCTGTTCTCTGCATGTAAGTGCTTAAAGCTCTCACGGGGCAGAGAGCTTTCAGCCTTTCCTACTCCTGAGTGAGGACAGGAGCAGGTGGAAAAGAAGAGAGATCAAAGTCCAGACTTCTAGGGTTTAAAGTCAAGACCTTGAGGATATATGCGGGATTGGGCCTTAAGGTGACCTTTGACCCGTCAGGGGCGAACCTGGTAAACATTGGGTGTACAAACAATGCATGGAGGTCACCCACACATTTCACCGAGCAAAGAGCCAGGAGTAGAGCGGTCTTATAAGATAATAAATCTATCTTAATATCACTCAGTGGTTCGAATGGGGGATCACAGAGAGCCCCCAAGACCAGACTAAGATCCCATCCAGGGGTCAAGATCCTGCTGGGGGGTCTCTTCCTTAGCACTCCCTTCATAAATCATTATGAGCAGGTGCGCGCCAGGCGTCCTGCTCCCCCAGCCCTCGTGACAGGCTGAAATTGCTGATAGGAACACCTTAATTGCTGAAAAAGAACGACCTTTCTCCAGCAAGTCCTGAAGAAAGATGAGAAGCTGGGCCAGGTCACATGCATAAGGAATAATATTTCTTTCTGTACACCAAGCTTCAAAAATACGCCATTTCTGGGCATAAATAGACTGTCTGAATAGTGTTTACCACATTTTCTGGCAGACCTGAGGCCACCAGCTTGTTCCTTTCTGCCACCAAGCTGAAGTTTTCCACAGTTCTCAGCCTAAGTGGCGAAACTGTTCCTTCTGGTGACGTGGTGTGTCCCTGAAGAGGAGCAGTTGGTGGAACCAGCTCTCCCCCAAGGGTCCTAAATTCTGTGGATCCCCTGAAGGTCAACCACATTAGGGAGAGGGCCTTCTTGCAGATGTACCGCCATACTACTCTGATCAAGAGTGTTTGGGGGCAGAGGCAATCTGTTGTTGTTATTAGACAAAAGCGGAACAGAATGTCTGTTTTACCTCTTTTTGTTGGGGGTCATGGGACGGAGGAGCTGCGAGATTTGTAAACGAGCAGATCTCCTGAACCTAGCCCGTTTCCTGGTTGGGTCTGGTTTACTGGCCTCCGGCCTTAACAGGGCGCTGGAGCCTGACAAACCGCCGGGGGTCTGTGTTTCACCCGGTGGGAGGACGTTGTTTAAGAGCAGAACTGAGTCAGCACAGTGAGCACGGTCACATGCTGCAGGATCACTGCTTGAGCATTGCATGTCGCCCATCACGGATAAGGGGACAGCTTCAGCGTGAAAATGTGGAGATGGTCCTTTGTGCTTAGCAGACTTTATATTGGTGGGTGACCGAGAGCTCAGTTCTCTTCGATTAAAAGGAAGAGGAATCTGATTCAGCCCTGGCTTGTTTACACACACTGCAGTTTGAACACAACTGCCTTTGTGAACATGTGAAGCTGGTGTTAGCCTGCGGGCTTCTGCCGTGGCCCCCCGTCCCTTACTTGGAACCGTTGAATAGGTGTCCAGGAAGGTGGGTTGTCAGATTCTGTCGGCGCACACCCCTGGAGCGCGGACGTGTCACGGGTTTGTTTGGTTTGTGTATTGTCCGCCCCGTGGTTTACAACCGAGCGGGGGCTGGAGCACGTGACCCTCCTCACCTGTCTCCGTGAGGAGTGTCGGGCCTGCTTGCAGGCACCTCTGAGCCTGTCTGTTGCAGACAGAACCGAGGCACCCTGCTAGGTTTTATTGATTAGGCTAACACCCCGTGAGCCGTGAGAGAGGGGGGGAGATGGCCCCCTCCCTTTATGTCGGCTGGCAGGACAAAGGGACCCATTCTGCTGATGTTATTGTGTTTGTTGTTGTTTTTGTTGTTGTTGTTGTTTTAGTCAAGAAAACAGAGAGGGGCTGTTGTTTGAGCTTTATTCGTGCTTATGTGTAACGACATATTTGACTTTATGTCACTCACAGCAGAAAGAACATGATGTGTGTCTAAAACAAAGTCACCAGCTTCTTGTACCCTGCTACAAATAAAGTCTGGACGTGAAAGGATCATTTCCCGTACCGCGTGGGCGGGTGATCGTGTAACGTCAAAGAACGGACCTGGTTCATCAGGCACGCTTTTGTCTGGTGTCCCTATTTGCCGAGGAAGCCCTGTGTCAGACCGCCTGGCGGGGAACAAATTTGTTTTTACTCCAGGCGTGTTCGGTCCGAAGTGGGCCCGGCGGTGGTCTCTGCCGGTGCTCTGCCTCGTATGCCGGTCGCTTTTGGGATGGGGCACGTATTGCTGAGTGGTGTCGAGGCTGCGCAGGTTTGCCCCCAGCTGACTCCCTGGGAGGGGCGAAGGTTCTCCTGGGGATGCCCACCCGGAGAGCTTCAGCCTGTTTCCGCCTCTGGTCTAGCCTGGTCTGAATTCGATGCAGAGCTTTCCCAAACAATCCTGTCGGTTCTATCGAATGGTGGAGAAAATGAACTTTTTGTCCCTCCGGGAGGTCAGTTAGGGTCATCCACAGATGGCGTATCGTGATGACCACCTCCGCCATGCCTCTGCCTTGAGCAACAGCTGCTGTTCCCGTCATGCAGAGCACAAAGTCTGTTGCCCTGCGGGCTTCATCCAGTACGTCAGCGGCAGCTTGCTTGTCTGTCGTTACCTGGAGCTCCTGTAGTTTTTCAGCCAGGTACGCTTGCATCATGGTGGACACGTTCATTGCGCGCGCCGCGAGGCCCTGAGCTCTGTAGCATTTCTCGAGCAGAGAAGCAGAAGCTCGACAAGCTTTGCTAGGGAGAGTTGGTTTTGTCCCGGATGACTTGGGAGCCAGATGAGACGCCAGCGTGTCCTCAATTTGAGGCACATTGGCTATTCCCACTTCATCCATCCCGTCCACGTCGAGAAACTGCGAGAGCGGCAGCAGCATGGGAGCTCTGGGCTGAGACCAGGTGCGAGTCAGCTCTGTGAGGAAGTCCGGAAACACGGGCATCCTTTGCCTCGTGGCGGCCTGCTGCTTTGAATAAAAATAATTTCCTGCCAACCTCGTGACCTGTTGACGAGGTGGAGGCTCCGGCCATGGGATCTGCAGCGCGTCCGCTGCTCTGTGACACAAATCGAACAGAGCAGGGATGGAAAAGTCAGTCTCCGGGAGCACGGGCACCGGGGTGCGGGAGAGGTCTTCTCCCTGTTCCTCGTATTCGACGTCGGCGTCATCCGCAGAAAATTCACCTGAGGCTGAAATCGAGATCTCGTCCTCGTTCATCATGCCTCGAGTGTCGAATTCGACTGTTAAGTCCACCATGGGAGCCAGCACATCTGGGCTGTCGCCCCATTCGACTCGTGTGCTGTCATCCAGAGCCATGTTCTCGAGCTCCGGCATGGGAGTGAGGGGCTCAGTGGTGTCCGGGTCTGCTGGCGCCGCAGTAGCACCCATGGCCTTGGCGTCGAAGTCCGCCCGGTGCCTCCTCACCGCCTCCAGCATCTGGCTGCAGTGTGGGCAAGATTCGGGTACATCCAGTGCCATTTTTGCGTGCAACATCCCCAAGCAGACGGGACAGGCCTCGTGGGTGTCCGTCGCTGAGAGGGAAAAACCGCAGCTGCTGGGGCAGGCGCACGAGGTTGGTCTCGCCGTCCTGCTGGTTTTCCTTGGAAGTCTTGTCTTTCGCTTTCCTTTCTCCGGAGGCATGTCCGAGATAAGATGAGCGAGTCCTTCCAAAATCCTTTTACTTATTTTTTATTTTTTTGAGACGTCTCCTCCGCCGCGTCGCTTTCGCTGGCTAGCCCGCTACGAACTAGCAGGGGTAGCGGTTATTACGCAGTTAGCGCCGTCGAGCGAAGCAGTCTGCGGAGAGAGGAGAAGAAAATACTTCAGGGTTAGACAACATCCAACATCTGCAAAGAGCTGGCAACAGCATTCATGTAAATAATGTCACCATGATCGATGGCTGGTAGAAAAGTAGCAGTTATAAAGCATTTCCTAGAATTCAGAGTTAAACAAGATCCATTTCTGAAAAAGAAACCAAGTTTTAATTTCAGATTCTTTATCAAGTTTTCAATATGTGATTTAAAAGAGAGATGTGCATCAACCAAAATTCCCAAATATTTGTTAGAATCTCTCCGGGTACTGCAGTTTCTTCCCACAGACCAAAAACATGCATGTTAGGCTGATTGGTAACTCTAAATTGTCCCTAGGTGTGAGTGAGAGAGTGAATGGTTGTTTATCTTGTTTGTCTCTATATTTATTAACCTTTATTTAACCAGGCAAATCCCATTGAGATCACATATCGCTTTACAAGGGAGGCCTGGGTCTGAAGGCAGCCTAACATGCATGATTTATGTCCCTCTGATGGACTGGAGACCTGTCCAGGGTGTATCCCGCCTCTCACACAGTAACTGCTGGATATGGGCACCAGTGACCCCCGCAACACGTAAAGGAAGAGGCCAGTAAAAGATAATGGATGGATGGATGGATGGATGAATTACCGGTAACCAGATGTAAATTTAGTGGAAGCTAACTCCGCTAAAGAGTTTCAAAGTTTGCAAAAACACTAATCCACTAAATAGAAAGTAAGTTCCACTATTTGTGGATTAGCTGAACTGTGCCCACCACTGCTCAAGTGATAATTTTCATTCTTTATTGTGTTTAAATGTTCAGGCTGTTTAAAAACACTTTAACTATAACCCTTGACAAAACAGAGGCCACATTTGAATTAAAAAAAAGCCAGATTTGTAGGTGCCATTATAATTTGGGGGTACTTACAAAGCAAGATGTGTGCCTCAAACGGTGCTGCCAACCAAGCAGCCAAGGAGATGCCATCATGGACATGAGTCCTCGCTGTTTGAGCAAATTTAAATCATTTGTTTGTACTTTAGTTATTAATATCTAGAGCTCACTGCAGAAAAAAAAAAAAATTCTCCCTCTCACCTTTGTACTTGCTGTGTTTGTGAAAAACACCATATATTTTAGCTAGATTGTGCAGCTAGGAAAACTGTGTTCTGATGCCAAAAAGAGAGCAAATTGCTTACATCTACCAACCTGGAAAGACATGTTTGTCTGAGTATAAAAATTAGCACAACTAGTTTTATGAATATAATTTTGAGGAAAAGCAAATAGCAGGTGCAAATGATGGTTAGCAGTGGAGCCAAAACCAGGCGTTGTGCAATTACAGTACTGTGAATCCAGGTCAAAATAATTGAGGTCAGTGAACTATTGTGGCTTTGGGTCCTATTGATAATGACCTCAACATCTTGTATACCTGGACAACCAGATTGATTATAATATCTATAAATAACTAGACCTTTAAACTAGTGCTGGACGATAATTCAATAACGATAAATATCGCGATATACATTTATTCAATAACGATGATATGAAGTTTAAGCATATTTTCGATATTTCGATAGGATTTTACAACGTTTCATTGACGTTTTTCTGTTTCTGTTCGGGTTGGAGCGGCTGCTTCAACAACGCGCCCGGACAGAAAAAGCTGTGACACAAAACGTGCGTGGTGACGTCGTTGTTACGCAGCGCTCAGTCCAGCAGCAGGCGTTAGCGGTAGCAGGCTAAAAGCTAAGCTAGTCTCCAAAGCGCGTTAAGTTTTCGCTTCAAAACGAGTCAAACGAGTGCTCATGACCGTCAGAATGTGACTGAACAAAGTTTCACAAGCGAAGAGAAAGAGACGACATCACTGATGAGAGGAAAGACTAATTCGTCGGTGTGGACGTAGTTCGGTTTACTGCAGGTCTCATCTGCAGCGAGGTCCTCCTACTCGGTTTCTTTATTTTGCAAAACGTGACGTAGAGTCGTTCTAACTAGCGGTGGGAACATCTAACTTGTTTAATCTGAAGAGTTTCCACTTGATATAATATGATGAGAGTCAGAAGATGAAGCACAATAAAGTTTGAGCCAACGTTTCCCTGAAACTACGACGTAAACAAACAGCCCCAGCAGCGCTGCATGTTTTTTTTTCTTCTTCAAAATAAAACAAATTCATCAGAAGTAAAAAAAAAAACACTGAATGAAAATGTGCAGAAAGACGAAAATAGTGTATAATATCTGCCCCTTGTTTAAAAAATACAAAATAACTACAAACAAACAACAACCTTCACTTCACCTGCACACACCTTCCCAACAACTTTGATTTAATCATATTTTAAAACATAGTTTTAGAAATGTTTATGGTGATATCAAGTCAACACAATCCTGTTTCCTGATTTACAACTCAGCTCCTTCAAACTAGTCCTAAATGGAGGTTTTACAAACATTTACATTCCCTTCAGGGTTTAATAACTTTAAACAATTTA
>JBBPBX010018804.1:19718-36171 GCA_038048925.1 Garcialebias charrua
TAATAACTTTAAACAATTTTTAATTGAATATTTGGGGGGTAATTTTTTTTTAGTTTTATACATGACTTGTAAAATACTATGTTCAACCAAATCATAAAATTTTAATAATTTAAACTGATGAAATATTTGTTGGGTGACCATAGCACTTCCTACTAATAATTCTTATAGCTCTTTTTTTAATAAAATAAAAACAGGGTTTGTAATAGTTTTACATGCTTTTCCCCAAACTTCAATACAACAGATTAAATATGGAACAATCATTACCTTATACAATATATTCAAAACTTTGTCATTCAAAAACTATTTTACTTTATACAGTAATGCAATTGATTTTTTTATTTTTATTCTTAAGTAATTTCCATGAGATGTCAGCTTCTTATAAATAACAACACCCAAAAGTTTTATTTAATTAACTATGCATTTCAATACTGTACATTTTAAAGTTCTTGTTTAAAGTTAAAACTAATAATACAGTATTGACACAGTTGAGAATTTTATGGCAATAAAGTTCATGCTCAATAATCCAGGTACCAAATCCAATAATTCTCAGTCAGGTCATCTGGACAGTTTCTTTTTTATGGAAACTGGATGGAGGATGAAACGTTTCTATAAAAAATAAACTGTCCAGATGACCCGACTGAGAATTATTGGGTTGAGAAGTTTATGTTTATTTGATGGTGATTTCCATCTTTTTGGAGGCTAAATACAAATACAAGGTGAACAATAATTTATTTGTATAGTTTATAGTTTTTTTTAGGCTTTTATATTGTTTATATCGATATCGAATTATATCGTTATCGACCGAAATTAGAAACTATATCGTGATAAAAATTTTGGCCATATCGTCCAGCCCTACTTTAAACTGAATAACATGTTATATTTAGCTTCCACTGGTTCCGTATACATCACTACTTGTTGCCACCTAATAAAAAGAGACATGGATGTACCGTGTATTAATATAGATGTTGTTTTGAATTTCAAAGCACACAACAATCAGAGTCATGGTCCAGATCCCATTTGACTCGGCTGACAAGCGGGACAGTAAAAATTCAGTCTGCAATATTTACCTGATATTTATGATAATTCAGGTGTGAGTTTTTATGTTTCACAGAGCTCAACCAGCACACAATGTAACTTCTAACTATGTTTTAGTTAGTGTGTGTGTTTTTGTGTTTCAGGGATTCTTCTATTTCTGTGCTGCTTCATATAGTCCAACAGCATTGTTTCCTTCATCTGGTACACACTGTGCCTGTTAAAAAAGCTGGCAGGTTTTGTTGCAGTCATTTGCATTGTTGGGTCATATTACAAGGCAGCTCGAGGCACAGCAGACAGATCTGTTAAGACACATTACTAAAAATCATTATTCAGGGAACATGACCTAATATCAAGTGTATATGGAGATCCAACCCTGCCAGATCACTGTGTTGTGGGTTAGTTGAGAATGTTAGCTTTGTGATCACAATAAATGATGCCTACAGAACAGTGTCCAGATGCAAACCCCTACAAGGTTACTTCCAACTTGCATTAATATTAAATATATTCCTAATGCTGTGATATAACTCAAATTTGAAAAGTAAAAAAAAAGTTTGTAAAAGTTGTAGTATTTTGGTCAAATCTTGAAAATAACAGTTTGTGCAACTTCACATTTAGAGTTAGGGCTGTAGTGATACAATAATCTCACAATACGATATGATACACGATATTCTGCTCACGATACGATATATATTGCAATATTCAGCAAACGATACAATTCAATACACTTTTACGATTTTCTGAAAGATTTTAGAGGGACAGAGTGATTTTGGTGACATTTTGAGACTGTTATAGACTTGGATTGAATTAATTTAACTGAAAACTGATTAAAAGCACCAACTACACAATACTTGGCTCTGGTTGGACATGGACACAGACTTAAAGGTACAGTCTGCAGTTTCTGTAGAACAGCAGCACTTAGAAAAAATTTCAACAAGCAAAGCATTCTGATCCCTCCCCCTCAGAGCCATATATGGCTCTGCCCCCTTGTGGTCTGTTGAAATTTGAATTCAAGCTCTGTTTTTATTGGCTGATTCAAATTCAAGCTCGGTTTTTATTGGCTGGTTACAAACTTTGTTTTTATTGGCTGGAAAATGGCGGGTCACTTTTTCTTTTTAGAAATGCTTATTTACCACCTGGAGAAGCAAGGGGACAATATTTTTAGTTTTTTCAGAGATTACCTCTCTAACATCAATCTAGTGACAGAGTGAAGAAATATGTTAAAATATATATTGTTTGAAAAGTTACAGACTACATTACAATCTTACATACCCCAGCTTTAAAGTCGACAGCTGGACAAAATGAATCAAAGAAGTGGTGAGAAAACATGTTTCTTTTAATTGAAACAGTAAAAACTGTAGCTTACATGCATTTGTAAAGTAAATAAAGTGCACCAAGTGCCCTGCTCTGAATAGTTTGAAACCTTTTTAACCTTGACACTTAACATCTGAAGGAATCACTCTAAGTGCTTGGTAAGTAAACAGTAATATGACTTCTCCAAAACAGTCTATAATTCAAGTAATGAAGAACATTTAACTTCAAATGCACCCATCTTAGCAGAGCAGCTTAAGGCCTGTAGATAGACCCTGACTAATAAGTGAACTCTAAACAGAAAGTCTACTCTGCAGACCAAGTGAGCTACATTCTCCTCAGATTTTTGTTTAGAAATAGAATCTGATCGACGTGCTCTGGGAGAAGTGCACTTCTCTGCGCAGTGATGATATCTCCAGCGGTGGAGAAGACTCTCTCTGAGGATACACTGGTTCCAGGGATGCAGAGGTATCTAAAAAAGCTAAGTCTGGTCCTCTGGACATAAAAAAAAAAAGGGTACGATACTTGCACATGAATATAAATTTTTTTTAGGAAAGAAAAAATCGAGATATATTGCGATATCGATATTATTACACAGCCCTATTTAGAGTATGTGTTGTGAACAACTCTCAACTACCGGTACTACCACATCACACTGAATCTCAATCCACCTTATTCCTAGCCCCCATGATGCCTTGCGCAAATTATGTGTACGACTTCCGCCGAAAGTCAGAACCGGCACTTTTTTTACATGCTAGCAACGCGCTAACCGGTTTTCGTCAGAGGTTTTAGGTCATAAAATCAATCAATCAATCAATCAATCAATCAATCAATCAATCAATTTATTCACTCGATTAAAAAAATCATCATTTTACAAACTCATTATCTGACAACACATTTACACGAGTGAAGAGGGAGCAGGAAGAAGAAAATCTTGTATAGACCTGCCCCCTTTCTCAATAATTACAAAAATGTCATGGCCGTAAACATTAAATTAACAAAACAAGTTGCAAACAATATTTAAACAATAACATACATAACAATATACCACTGTTCCCATTAACAACTCAATATGTAAGAGTTAACCATTCTTTTTTTATACTGTTTCTTGAATTGGATTATTGTAGTGCAATTTTTAAACTCATCATCCAAACTGTTCCATAGTTTTACTCCATGCACCGAAATGCACATTTGTTTTAAAGTAGTACGCACAGTTTTACTTTTGAAATCATACTTCCTTCTGTTAGTTCTATCACAAGAGTTTAAGACAAAAAACTTTTGTAAATTAAATGGCAATAATCTCTTTCTAGCTTTAAACATAATCAATAACATTTTTAAATCAACCAGATCCTTTAGTTTCAAGATATTTGATTGAATAAACAATTTATTTGTGTGTTCTCTGATGTCCACTTTATGAATAATTCTCATAACTTTCTTTTGTATGACAGATAACGGTTTAGTGTTGGTTTTATATGTGTTGCCCCAAACCTCTATACAGTATGTCAGATATGGAAAAACAAATGAATAATATAATGTCTGTAGAGTTGACAGCTCTAAAACATGTTTTACTTTATTTAGAAGTCCAATACTTTTGCATAGTTTTAATTTTATGTATTTTATATGAGATTTCCAGTTGAGTTTATGATCTAAAACAACACCTAAAAATTTAACTTCATGTACTCGTTCAACTTGATTATTATCTACAGACATTACAATAGAATCATCTATTTTTCTGTTACCAAAAATCATGAATTTTGTTTTATTCCAGTTTATTGATAATTTGTTGTATTTAAACCATTCATTAAGTTTAGACATCTCACAAGTCATACATTCTATAATGGGTTTTAAGTCATTCCCAGAACAAAATAAATTTGTATCATCTGCGAACAGGATGATTTGTAACTTTTTAGACACTTCACAAATGTCATTGATGTACAAAAGAAAAAGCTTTGGTCCTAGCACTGAACCTTGGGGGACTCCACATTTTATATTTTGAAGATCTGATTTTACATTTCCTAGCTGTACAAATTGTTTTCGGTTAGTCAAATAACTACTCAACCAGTTATGAACTATCCCTCTTATCCCATAATCTTGCAACTTGGAAAGCAATAAAGTATGGTCGATTGTATCAAAGGCTTTTCTTAAATCAATAAACATCCCCACTGTATATTGTTTCCTTTCAATTGCTTCTGTAAGTTCTTCGTTTAGTTCTAATAATGCAAGGGATGTAGATTTATTTGCTCTAAAGCCATATTGACTCTCACTCAATAAGTTATTCTTTTCAATATAACCATCCAATTTTTGGACAAACCATTTTTCAAGCACTTTAGAAAACTGAGGGAGCACTGAGATTGGTCTATAATTGTCAAAACTATGTCCATCACCATTTTTAAATATTGGAATAACTTTTGCTAATTTCATTTTTTCTGGAAATATGCCACAATATGTGGGAACACAAACGATCACAACTCAGTTGTGGAGATATTGTTTTACCGCTACCTACAGCTATTGAGGGGTGGGAGGACGACTTGAAGAAGTGGCCGAAAATAACGTACACTAGCATGTTTAGCTACTAGCATACTTAGCTACTTTGTTGACTCTGTTGCTTCAGATGGCGAAGCGATGAGCAATCTGAAAAGCTCTGAAGCTTATCAGTATCTTCACAGTAACAAGGTTGGTCCTGTTATGTTAAGAGAGGTGGGACACTTTCTTATTTACCTTAAGGCAAACACAGAGTCCAGTCTAAGCATTAAAAATCCACATCTCCAGGTCCAGCTAACAATGATGTGTCTTGGACTTTTGAGCTGCAAGATGTTTATCTGGACACCAACTGAAGCACCTGGAGCTTGACATTTCTTTTGACAAAGACTTTACTGATTCACAAATGAAGCACCTTGAGAACTTTTAATAAAATACAGTAAATGAAAACAAATAATGAAATAGACAGGAAACGATCTTTAAAAACTTGATAATGAAAAAAGTGACATTTAGATAGAAACAGTAGTTTATTGCAAAGAAAATTCATCTCTGCCCAAAATACCTGGATCTCTAAAAAATACAATAAACGAAAACAAATAATGAAATAGACAGGAAACGATCTTTAAAAACCTGATAATGAAAAAAGTGACATTTAGATAGAAACAGTAGTTTAATCCAAAATTAACTGATATAGTGCACACAAAAAACTAACCTTGTAAGAAGGTTAACAGTCAACTATTGTACATAACAAATGAATCATTTTAGCAAATAGTCAAAGTCAAAGTCAAAGTCAACTTTATTGTCAGAACTGCAATATGTACAGGACATACACAGGATTGAAATTGCGTTTCTCTCAGTCCCTCGGTGCAACAGTAACCATCTAAACACTAAACACTAAAACATTTAATAAACATAAGCATAAAATAGTAAAAGTGTAACACTGTCCTGAGTTTTTTCATAGTAGTATAAAAGTATGAAAATTTACACCAACACTGAAACACCAAACACCCCTAAAACACCAAACACCCAATGAACATAAGCATAAAATGAAATAATAAAAGTGTAATACTGTCCTGAGTTTTTTCATAGTAGTATAAAAAGTATAAAAAGTATATCTATAAAATAAACTGAAGGTTCTAGCATTGACATTTGCAAAGAGTGGCACAGCAGCATATGAGTTAATGTACACAGTATATGTATGAGGTAGTTGATGTTGGTATAGAGGCAAAGTGGCATATGCAGTAAGGCACATAAGGCACATTTGGCATCCTTAGATAAGGCTAGTCAGAGAATACTGTATATGTATCAGCAGTAGTGTAGATATAAAAGTAGTGTAAATGTAAACAGTAGTAATAAATGTAAAACAGTAGTAATAAATGTAAACCGTATTAATAAATGTAAACAGTGAATGTAAACAGTAGTATGACTATAGGCAGTAATGTAATACAAACATTAGTGCAAATATGAGAAGTAGTGCAAACTGAATGAGCACATGACCGAGAGTTTAGTGAATAACCCGTTTGATGACACAGGGTCCAGTGTTAAAAACTTTGTGTTGAGTGGTAATGTGTGAGAAAGTTTTTTGTGTTAAGGCAGTTCAAATGGGAGGGGAGGCAGAGCAGGCAGAGTGTTTAGCATTCTGACTGCCTGATGGACAGAGCTGTCTCTCAGTCTGCTGGTTCGAGCCTGGAGACTCCTCAGTCTCCTCCCTGATGGCAGCAGTCTAAAGCGGCTGTGTAGTGGGTGTGTGGGATCACCTGCCATGCAGTGGGCTTTCCGAGTGAGGCGTTTGCTGTGTAAGTCCTGCAGTGAGGGCAAGGAGGTGCCGACGATCTTCTCAGCTGCTCTCACGATGCGCTGGAGGCTCTTGCGGCAGGATGCAGTACATGCTCCAAACCACACCATGATGCAGCTGGTCAGGACACTTTCTATGGCTCCCCTGTAGAAGGTGCACATGATGGGGGTTGAAGCTAATGTAATATAGTTAACATTGCATCCTTTAAAAAAACACGTTAAGAGTTGTGTTACGTTTACAGCAAGTACCGGTACACCAGTACTGTACATGTTTGAGAAAAATGTTTACATTTAATGCCTTCTCACTTGAAATAAGCTGGCATCCTTTGCGTGTGAATGCTGGAACGATTAAATTGACACCACACTCTTGCAGCAGGTCCCTCACTGTGAAACCACGATCACCCATCACCTCATCTCCAGCACGCAGATAGTCCAGAAACCCAGAGTTCTGTGTTATATACCTGTCACTGCATTTACCACCATAAGCATCTGAAATAAACATGATTATTCCAGAGGGAGAAACAGCCAATAAATATTTCACAGTGTTATTTGCATGTATGATTCACTTCTGGAGTCCAAGTTTTTAGCTTTCTGCAAAACATGTTGCTTTAATTGTTTCACGGGGCAACCATAGAATAAGGTCGTTGGTTTGTTCTGACATTATGTCAATCCACATTCCAACAGTCATGCTGCATGTGACTGGTGGTGTTGAGCAGCTCCACACTCTCATCAAGCCCATCTGAAAGTAAAAGTACATTATACAAACATTAGGGTTCATTTATGAACACACACACACCTAGATGATATATATGTAAATAAACGCACACACACACACACACACACCTATATTATATATATATAAATAAACACACACACACACCTATATTATATATATACTGTATATATAAATAAACGCGCACACAGCATACAGTACATATATAGGTGTGTGTGTTTATTTGCCAGTTATGAACGAAAATATTAGTATAATTTAATCACTGACTACATAAAATCATAAAACTAAAAGCTGTCTCTTAAATCATACCTGGTGTTCTCGATCCTCTGGAGGATACTGAGTCTTTTTTCAGGTGGTTTCTCGTAGCCCAGCCACAAAGAAGGATGCAGGTTTTTGTTTTCGGAGCATGTTCAACACACACTAGTTGCAGCCACAAATTCAGCTTCGTCTGATTATTCGTACAGCCACGAACAGCGCAACAGGTACCCGAGCTCCACAAGGACATCTTCGTGACAATATTAGCTCGAAATAACAGAAAACAGAACTTCAACGACACGTACAGATCAGCAAGTAAACAACGAGGAGCCAATGCAGAAATTCTACTTTCGCGGTCAAACGGAAGTAAGACACATAATCGCTTCTACAGTGACCCCCTCAGGAATAAGGTGGATATCTGAAAAAATATTTTTTAAAGCTAATTTGTGATTAAATTGGGTTCACTTCAAATATTAATCAGTTGAACATGTTCATATGATGATTCCTTTACAAGAGTTTCATTAAAATTTGTGTGGTGACTTATGAGCTATTTTGCTAACAGACCAACAGGATTGACTCCATGGTATTTGACAAAAAACTTGCACAATACATAACTCTTGAAATAGATATTGTGAATAACTTTTAGCTACAAACACACCCAGTTTAGACTCAATGTGTACAATTGATTGAAATGTAATGTTTTTTGTTGTTGAAGGCCAGCTGGCTGTGGCGGCCATCTTTAATTGGGCTAGATGTAAAAGTTTTTCAGTTGCAGACTCACTTCTAATCAATATTTCCTAAAAGTTTACTTTAATTTTGTGCAGTGATTCATGAGATATTTTGCTAACGGAGAGAGTTGCCTCCAAATAGTTAATGGCAAATTTTTAAACTAAGATTTTGAGCAATCTATTAGCATTAGAATTTGTGTTGTGGCTCAGCCTCAGCTACTACCACACCAAACCTCAGGTCAATACATGTAAAAAGGACTGAGTTAAAGTCATTTGTTTATCAGCTGGATGTCTAAATAATTACTTTGGATAACTAATGCAAACAAAATGATTGTTTGATATCTCTCAGGTCGGAGGCAATGTGCTCGACATTACACGTCATCTAGCTATCTAATGGTGACCAGTGGTGTGCCACAAGGCTCAATTATAAGTCCCACTTATTTTACAATTTATGTAAATAATATAGGTCAAGATATTCCTGATGCAGAATCTCTATGTTGATGACAATGTTGTTGTTTGCCACGCTAACACAGTTGGCAAGGTTTTCCAGCTTCTACAGTCTGCATTTGACATTATTCAGTCAGACTTATTCCATCTCAAGATAATGCTAAATGCTGACAAAGCCAAAGGGATGTTGTTTTCTAAGAGAAAGTCAATACCAGCAACTCTTCCTTCTATCTCATCCATGTACTGTACAGTGTTCCTATTGAGTTTGTAGATTCTTATAAATACTTGGGAATTTTGGTTGATGCACATTTCTTTTAACCCACATATCAAAACCTTGATACTGTATATAAAAAAACTGAAATTAAAACTGGGTTTCTTTTTCAGAAATTGATCTTGCTATACTCTAAATGCCAGAAAACACCTTGTAACCGCTTCCTTCCTACTGGTCACTAATTATGGTGACATTATTTACATGAATGCCCATGCCAGCTTCTTGCATATGTTGGATGTTGTCTACCATGGTGCACAAAATAATTCCGTGATAATAATAATCATCTATAAATCTCTCCTTGGTCTGCTACCTTCTTATATCTCCTCCCACTTGTCACACCATCAGTGCAGTTACAGCGTGCGCTCTCAGGCCATCATTACCTGCAGTGTTCCCTCAGTGTGAACTGAACTTGGCAAATAGGCCTTTTCCTACTCTGCTCCTGGAACCTGGAACATATTGCAACAGGAACTTAAGTTGTCCACCTTAATTTCTTTAAGGGTTTTTAAACATTTGATAACGTCAATAGAAACATCAAAGCAAATATGTTCTTGTTTTTAGTATTTCACCCTGTTTTACAGTACCCTGATTTATTGTTTTATACACTACTCTTATTTTAACAGGATTGTTACTGTAGTTTATTGTTGTCATTGTCTACTGTTGTTGTCTGTACTTTATATGTTCTGTCTGGAACAGGTCTCTTGTAAATTATTCCCTGTGGCTCATTGAGACTAGCCTGTGTAAATAAAGGTTGAATGAAAAAAAGATGATATAGAAATAAAAGTTGAACATTGCACAAACCTGATCTACACACTTTCTAGGAAATACTAAAATAAAAATCTATGTTTTCATCCTGAGAGACCACAAACATACACACATAAAGCTTTTTGAGATTTTAATAAAGTGTCAGTGAAGTAAACTCAGGAGGGAAAGTGAAGCGCAGGACTAAACAAACTGAACTCTTTTAGTTTTTCTTGTCACTGGGTGACACAATGTTTGTGTTGTTGTTCTGCTGAAACCTCACACACCAGCTCTGGTTTCTACTTCAGACGGTGCGTTTACGCAGACAGAATCCTGGATTATTTTTATACGTCTTTGGCACAAACCTGATGTTTTTCGTGGCTGAATTGGCAAACACCTACCGTACACAGTTTCTAACTTCTCACTCCTTGGAGACGTAAATAGATCAGGTCTGCCACAAAGGTAGAAAGAAATGTGCTTCGCCACACCAAACCAGCTTCAGTTTGAGTTTGCTGCAAATAAAATAAAATCAAAGTCAGTTTATTTGCAGCTTCCTGAACAGCAACACAAACTTGCCACGTGTTCAGCCATGAAATGTACTGAAGAGTATTTTTGAAAAGTTCTGAATACGTTGCGTGAAACATGAGTCGGTGTCGTGGACCAACTTCTTTTTGTCAGAGCTTCAGTTCCACAGGGAACTTTATTTAATATCGCCCACCGGTTGAAGGTACAAGCCGTTAACAAATCATCACTTCTTATTTTTATATTTAAAACAGAAAGCAAAATGTTTTTATTGTTCACTTATAAAAGTCTGATAGCAGAGTTTCAAAGTCAAGTCAAAGTCAACTTTATTGTCAGATCTGCAATATGTACTGCACAGGACATACACAGGACCGAAATTGCATTTCTCTCAGTCCCTCGGTGCAACAGTAAACATCTAAACATTGAAACACTGAAACATATAATAATAGACATAAGCATAAAATAGTAAAACTAACTCTGTTATAATTTAATGTATTGGTTTGTAGAAGAAAGTAGTACTTTGGAACAGTTAGTGATTTGATTGCAGCAAACAGAGCAATCTCAATTAGTGGAGTCAAGCTGTCAACTACTCAGAGCAGGATATAATTTCTTTAACAACCCAAATGCAAAACTTTTCCAGCAGTTTGAGATGGTAATCACTATTTTATCAACCAAACAGTAAATCAATGTCCTATCACAGGTCAGTTTGGCCAGAGTTGTTGATGCTGATAGGGGATGTAAAGGTCATGGATGTTTTTCACTTAATAATGTCAAATGTCATAGAACCATGTGTGTGAGTTGGTTGTTTTGTCTGAACAAAGTGGAGCCTGCAGGAGCCTGCACACATGATAAACTTCAAGGCCCCTAAGCTGGAAAGAGTTGTCTTGACCTCGCCTTTTCTGATAAGTGTAAAAGTTGATGCTCCTTTATGCCGTTTGCGAGCAGACCTTGGAGACGGAGCGGCATGTAACATCTCAATGCTTGTTTTTCAGTGTTGCTCCTCTTTCAAGACTAAACTTGGGTTGTTAAGATTGTCTCGTCCTTTTTGTGGCTATTTGATCAATGAGTTATGATAAGATAAGTAAGTTATCCAACAGATGCCCTAACAAGCATTTCTTTTTTGTATACAGTAATGTGTCTTATTAATGTTCTTAAATTGGTTCAAAAAGTGCAGGTTTTTATCACTTTTAAAACCACTCAACTTGCCAGTACAGTAGTTTTTAGGTCAGACAGAACTGAGATTCACGGCTGATTGGTGAGATTACGAATATCACAGAGGAGCCTTGGAGCAGTCATTAAAATGACGACAACCTCAAATATCAGCTTACACAAACATAACAAGGAACAGTTTTTTTTTTATTGTTCACTCAAACTTTACATGATTTGTATAATAGTTTTGGACAAAGTAGCTGGCAATCTGACTGATGCACATTTCTGTTTGACTCTCCAAACTGAGATTCTTCTGACTGCAGGTCAGATAATGACTACTGTACTTGTTTGAACCCCACTCAACCCAACTTCTGATGAATATGAAAACAGTTTTCATTATGTGAGAATGGTTACTTAGTTAGATGATTGTGGATCTATTTTATAATCCAAGAATGCTAGCATGCTACTATAAAACAGTTTATGATGGTCACTGTCATAGCTGGGTGTGCCTGCATATGTTAAGCTCTTCAGTGTAGTCTAGCTGTTGTTTATTAGCTGCGTACGTTTTTTTTGTTATAAAATGTAATAATTATAATTGTATAGAAAAAACTTAGTACTTAAAATAAATTACCATGAATGTGGGGAAAGCTGCACTGCCAAGTGTTAATTGACAGGAAGGTACAGGATTACATGCATAAGTAAAACCATAATGTATGTACTTATTTAAATAATTTACTTCTTTCTGCAGAGTATTATCAATAACTCGATACATTTGGGCCCAGATAAAACAGATTGTGTCCAGATCTGGATTGGGTCCTGTCATTTCCTCCTGTAAGAGTATCATATGTGACTAAACAAAATATTATGGCAATTCTAATGCACAACCAAATGTGTCATTCCTAAAATAAGGTGTGGCAAAATTACATTTTATAATTCAGGCATTTTGTTTCTTGAAAAGCAAGAATGCAGCATGAAATGATGCCTAATTTACTTGGTGAGAAATTGAAAACCACTCCAAACATTCAGCTGGAGCCTCTTCAATAACCAGCAGAGCTCACCAGCAAATTGGGCTGCAGAAAAACAATGAGCAGCAAGGAAACAGGAAGGCTTCAAGGCTGCCTTTGTAGTTGTGACGGGGACATGGAGGCAGTAAAATCTGGAACCAGCTTTCACCTCATGAATTATAATGTGAGCTGTCAGATCGGGCTTGATGCTGGGATGCTAAGAGACCAGTTCATGTCAGGACAGAGCCGCCCAGGGTTGGACTGTGGCAGGCCCTTGAGGATCTTACAAAGTATTGTTTTTTTTTTTACATCACATGACAACATTCCTTAAAAGGTACGTATATCGCTCATGGTTTTCATTCAAGAGTTTACGACTAAGATCATCTTATGTAGAGAAACAATGAAGTTGAAGCTGTTTTTGGTCAAATATCATGATGTAAAAAATCACAAGGTGCTCAACAAGTTCATTCATTCATTCAACCTTTATTTAGTCAGGTAAATCTTTTGAACCTCAAGGGCTCATTTACGAAAGCGACCTGCTAAAACTAAAGAACAATGAACAGCAGTGGTATAATTTCCTTAAACAATAAACAATAAACAAACAAACAATAAACAATAGAAAACAAAAGAGAGAAGAAAAAAAAAAAAAAAAGAAAGTTTTTTTTTTTTTTTTACAAAGTATCAAAAAACTAGCAAAACATTATAAGGTAATGTTACTTCTCAGACTGTCTCTGAGGGAATATTTGTACTATTGACTGAGCAGTCACTTTGTGTTTTTTACGGTTGCTTGGCTGTGGCGGCCATCTTAAATTGGTTTGACTTCAAAAGCTAAAACCAGTTGCAGATGTGCAGCTAATGATTAGTTGTTAAAATCCATGCAGTGGCAGTGCAGATGTTTTGAAAACAGACAGGCAAACATGCACATACACATGCACATTATTGCCCGCCTTTCACCAACTAATGACACATTTCTCTACACTTTCAACGAGACTGTGTGTAAATAGGATTTTGTGTGTGCAAGTTGATCATGCTCGGCTGCGTCTGTGCATGTGTGTGTGTGTGTGTGTGTGTGTGGGCTGCTGTGAATAGCAAGTGACAGTCGGTACCAGATCAGAGCAAGGAGGCCCTAAACGAGCAGCGAAGCAGGGGGAGTTGCGAGATCGAGACAGGAAGGAAGGACCCGGGGGCCTTTCCACGGCACTGGGCAGGATGTGAAGGTCATGTCGCTTACCATCACATCATCTGGGCCGCTGGCCTGGGCGGAGTGTGTCTGCATGTCTGTGTGTTTTTAAAGAATGGTATCATGAAAGGCTGGTGAGGCTTCTCAGTCTTTGTTTGTACCAAGATGGTTGAAACCTCCTGAGCAGGAGGTTCTCAGCGTTTGCCACGTTATTTTTGAGTCTATTCTGGCGATAAATCAGGTTCTCTGCAGTCAGACTGCATGCATGGCCTTACAGGTAATGTCAAGTATTTATGCTCTGTTGCATGCTGGTCCAGGAGTGGTCCCTCTGTTAACAGAGTTTTTTTACTGCTAAAATGTTTGTAAATGTTAATAAACTAGACATGAAAAATAAATGACAAAAAACTGACCCTACAGAAAGAAAGTAAAAGATAGATCCACACTACCAGAGATTAATTCAATGAACTAGATTACATGTATATATAGTATTCAGATTTGACAGTAAACTATATTTTTAGTCATTTTAGGATGCAAATCACGTAAATTACAATCCCAAGGAAGCTTTAAAACATAAAATCACTTTACAAAAGTTAATCGTGAAGACATTTTCTGTGTTACTAAAATTTTAACCTTTCAAAAGCTTGTTCATATCTTTTGTAGATGGTTTTGTGAACAACCTCAGGATTTTTGTTTAAAGAAACAGATTAACCCGATTAACCTTTAAACTGCAATCAATTTCACATTACTGTACATGATGATTCTGGTGGATATATTTTGATATTCCTGCAAAAAGTGGACCAGGTCACAACAGAGGTTCTATGGCATGTGACACATAGTATCAAAGGTTTCATCTGAAGAGAGCATGCAAGAAGACCTCCCCTAAAAAAAGTAAAATATGTCCAGGCTGGTGGAAACTGTTTTGATGGTACTGTATATTTGAATAATTTGGGGGCGTACAAGCAGGATGGCAGCTAAGCAGGAACTGGGTGACAAAATTCAACTATCAACAGAGAGAGAGAGAGAAAATAAACGAGAGCGTGACGAGGAACAAGAGCATGTTGGCAGGTCTGAATACAGCAGAGATATACTGTAGAACCAGAAAAAGGTGAAGTGGGGGTGTGAGTCAGAGGACTGAGAACAGTTTGAGGATATCTGGTGGGTGGAAGCGTGGAAATGAAACATGGATCAGGCAGGAACTGCAAGACACGTACAAATGTACGTACCAGATCTGTTTGCAACTGAGGAACAAGATCTTTCTCTGCAGAAACGATGGAGACCCAAACCTGAGTTGAGCGTGTTACAAATAAAGACGTGGGGCGGTGGGGGTAGACTAGACCAGTGTTTTTCAACCTTTTTTGAGCCAAGGCACAGTGTTTTCATTGAAAAAATCACCAGGCACACCACCAACCAAAATTGTAAACAATACTCTGTATTTGCCTTTATTAAATATATAGTCATTCTTATCAAAGTGTCTTGAATAGGAATGAAATAAACAGCTTCTCACCGCATACCAAGCACAACGGAGTCGGTGTCGTTGCGTCCCCGGTAAAAGTAAATCCAAACGAAATGTCTCATTTGCTGACACGCCTACTGAATTGATTGACGGGTCGGGTGGGAAAAAAATAGGCGAGAGCCGGCAGCTTCTGCCGCAGCGGTGTTCTGTGTTTAAATGTTAATAAAAAGTTCTAAAAAATAAACTAAAAACAGGGAGCACTGGTCCTGCAACCCACACATCAGACAGGAAATCTGCAGAACCTCGCGCAGCCACATTGGACCCAAGTTTTTTATTTTTATTAAATGTATTCATTTTAAATACAACACAAGAACAATCTCACATTTGAGACCGTGCAGAATAAAAGTAAAATGAAGGGATGCAGACAGAAGAAAAAAATCTTATTTTTTCTGCCCCCTTTTACAAAGATAATTCAAACAACACACACACACAAAAAAAAATCTAAAAAGTTTCATATTGAAGAAAAGAAAACAGCTCATATAGTTCCCAGAAAGAGAGATTCAAAGAAGAAATCTATTACAAAATATTGTTATCATTTATATTTTTGCAAGAAATTTGTTTTGATCATATTTTTAAATTTGTTTAATTCGCTCGTGACAAATTCATTAATTTCTCATCATTTCAGTCATGGAGTCAGCGGAGGAGGAAGCGATCACTTGACTTTTGGCAAAAAAACAAAAGAAAAGGCCAGATCAGGGATGAAGAAGGGGAATTTAATACATTTGTGTCACATACAAAACAGTCCGGCACCGGGCAGTTTATTGTGCGACAACGCACTTGCGTTTGCGGTAGTAACAATTGAGCTTTGCGCGTACATGCTCTGCGGGGATACGCGTGTGCCTCTGCGTACGAACGGCGTAGAGTGGTGTACGGCCGAACGCAGATAATTAATTCGTTTTCAAAAAAATCATTTTAGACCAGTTAAGTGAAATTGGATAATTTCCAAGGCACACCTGACACTGTTCCGCGGCACAACAGTGGTTGAAAAACACTGGACTAGACACTGCTCCCACCACTAAATCTGAGCAGGACATCCAGTGTGCGGAGTGGTTGATACGTTGGTTTAAGGCTCACCCATAGCTCTGCATACGGCCGTACGTGTGTCCGTACGCGTGTGCTGTACGCAGACAGTTCATCCACACTGCTCAGCGTTCGTTCTCGCGTACATTCTCGCATTTTCGCTCCAAATTCTTGACGTCATTTGAGCAGCTGCAGCACAGAGCGTTTACCTATGGGACAAATTGAGGTCGCTGATTGGTCATTTGCTGACACGCCTACTGAATTGATTGACAGGTCAG